>CAUYON010005060.1:0-22963 GCA_963573935.1 Arctocebus calabarensis | reverse complement strand
CGCCCGAGCACAGACAGAGGGGCGTCCGCAGCCCGTCGCAGCGGCGGGGCACCAGTCGCCCGAGCACAGACAGAGGGGCGTCCGCAGCCCGTCGCAGCGGCGGAGCACCAGTCGCCCGAGCACAGACAGAGGGGCGTCCGCAGCCCGTAGCAGCGGCGGGGCACCAGTCGCCCGAGCACAGCCGCCTCGCCTGGCGACCAGCAGCAGGCGCTAAGCAGATCCCAGAGAAAAGGGCGGCAGGGGGCCGCGGCTGGCCCAGGGGTCCTCCGCTGAAGGTGGCACAGCCTGAGATGGAGGTAGGGGACGCCATCCCGCCGGGAAACCACGGCAGAATGCCAGTTAGAGAGGACCCCGGTGTCCCCTGCCCTCTCCCGCGGAACGACGGCCCGCCCGCCTGGGTCCTGTGCAGCGGTGCAGCGCCGGCCCCTCGGCTCCTCCCTCACACTCACCAGGCTCCCGGGCACTGCCGGCCCGTCCTGGCTCAGCTCCGGGGCCGCGCGGTCTCGCAGCGGCGGGCGGCGCAGCTCAGGCCCTCGCGCCCCGGGACGCCGACTAGGCCGGTCCTCTGCTGCCGCGCGCCCCACGCTCAGCGCGCCAGGCCCGAGGCCTAGGCTCTGAGGCCGCTCTGCGCCTGCGCCGCGAGCTCCAGGGGCCTGCGAGAGGGCGGGGAGGTGACGAGGGAGGGGGCGGGCAGCTGGCGGCGGGCCTCCCGGCAAACCCGGCCTGGGAGGGACCACTCGCCCGCCGCCCCGGGTTGGCCCGGCGGCCCGCGCCCCCTGCCGGCGCCTCCGCGCAGCTTTAGGCCTTTCCCTGGCGGGGAACGCCCCTCTCGGCCCGGGAGGACGAGTCCGCCCCCCGCCTGGCTGCCAGCCCTGCGACCCAGCGGGCTTCTCCCGCGCGCCCCCAGCCCTGGCTTTCGCCCTGGAAGAAGCCTTTTTCCTACCCTGCTTCTCCAGAAGTGCGACAATGGTCTTGTCCAGATCCGGCAAGGTAGACGGCCTGTGAAACCGCCAAATATGCCAGCTGTCTGTTGGGGACAAAAAGGGCAAGAACGCGCGTCCTGGATTGCCAAAGAACCACTCAGGGCTCGTCCACAGGGCGAAAGGTTGAAACTTCAGGATCCAGCGACAACCCGATTCACAGGCTCAAGAAATTTTGGTGGAATGAATGTGAAGTTATACGGGAATTGGATTCCACAATTTAAATCCTTTCTGACTCCGAGTTACTAATGAGCAGATATAGGAAGAAAAAAAATGAGCATAAATAAATCCGTGAACACTGTTTCAAAAATGGTCTCTGCAGGTGTGGTCATGTGTCTCAATTCAATCCTTTTGACATCAGGTTGAGGTTATCAGTCCTAATTTACAAATTAGAGAAGTGAGTTTCTGAGAAGGTAAAGACTGGTAGTGTCTATTTTACTAGCATAAGCACCTGAGGTTCAAATAGTCGTTAAGTGGATCACACGTTCAAGATCACTGGGATAGTCAGGGTTGCGATGGTGGCCTTTTATCCGTGTCGGTTGCTTTTTCTGACAACCACATGCTAATCCAACTACTGGAAAGTAATAATTAAAAATCTTACCCCAATCCCTTCCCTATTTTCTTTCTAGGAGAAAAAGCTAGATTTGAAAGACACGATTTGTCTGTGAAGCTCGGTTTTTATGACCTCATAATCGGTACTCAGCCCAAATAAACGAATGTTTACGAATGATAGTATGGGCAGAATAAAGCACAAAGGATGTAGAGAAGTTTTAAAATCCGAGTATAGTTAGTACCTGACACAGACGAGGGGAAGCCACAAGGGGGTGGCATGCAACCGTCTAGTTACTGTTTGTGCATGCATACCCTTGTGTCAAACAAAATATTTAAATTTTACCATAAAGTTTTATTCCAAAACGTTTTGTAGTGAAAGCATGCACATTATCTCTCGCTGCTTCAGACCTGCCAATGGATTACTGAACAAACAAAAACCCTTTGCACTTGGAAGAATATTGCATTGGTTAGACGTCATTTAACATAGTGACAAATCAAAGAGTTTTTCAAGTTCAGTTTTGGTTTTACCTTTACCTCTTGTCCCCCTCTGAAGGGAGAATGGCAGCTGGGATAAAACCCTGAAATCTCAAGAGTATACCAAGTTGTAGAGTTTGTTAAATCTTATTTTAAAATTGACTTATGGGTATTTAATCATTTTTCCAACTTTTTGACCCACTTGTAGAATAGCTTAGTACTTTCCTGATTACAAAAGTAATGTTATCTTTCTAGTAAAGAAGCCAGAGATGCTCTTCTACTAGGAGCAGGAATTGCAATTTAATTGTACTAGGATTGAAACTTAAATAGCCCCTGTGCTCTCACCAGGGCAATATAACAGAGACCCTCGTCTCCAAATATGTGTATGTATTATAATAGTATTTTTAAAAGACATGCAGGTTTGTTACATACTGGAGACAAAAGTATAAATAGCAAAGGAAAAGTTTACCATAATCCCACAACCCTGAGCGAGTCACTGGTGACATTTTATTCTTTATCTTTCTGTTGTTTCTATACCTATATAGACGTATACATTTTCTTGCAAAATGAGAACATTATTATTGGTGTTGTTTTGTAACAGGATTTTCCCCCCCAAATAGTATAGTAGGAACATTTCTTATGCTGTTAAAAGGTTAATGGCACTTTAGGCTGGAAGCCTGTGCTCAGTAAGTAGGGTGCCAGCCACATACACGGAGGCTGGCAGGTTCCAGCCTGGCCTGGGCCAGCTAAACAACAATGACAACTGCAACCAAAAAATAGTCCGGGCGTTTTGGTGGGCGCCTATAGTCCCAGCTATTTGGGAGGCTGAGACAAGAGAATCACTTCAGCCCAAGAGTTTGAGGTTGCTGTGGGCTGTGATGCCACAGTACTCTACCCAGGGTGATATAGTCACACTCTGTTTCAAAAAAAAAAAATGTTAATGGTACTTTAGAATCACTATAAGTGACTATATAGTTAAATAATGGACATTTAAGTTGTTTTCATCTTTTTTCTTTTTAGACACGGAGGTCTCACTATTTTGCCCAGGCTCGTCTTGAACTCCTTCCTTCAAACTATTCTCCCACCTTGGTCACCCAAAATGCTAGGAATACAGGTATGAGCCACTGTACCCATACACTGTTACCTGTATGTAAAATTACATATTACATTTTAACATGTATTTTGGATGAAATTAAATATTTTCTGATGTGTTTATGGGCCATTTTTGTATATATTTTCAGTTTATGTACTTTGCCCATTTTTACCAGACTGTTTATCTTTTTAAAATTAAACTCTTTAGTCTTTTTTTTTTTTTTTTTGAGACAGAGCCTCAAGCTGTCACCCTGGATAGAGTGCTGTGGCATCACAGCTCATAGCAACCTCCAATTCCTGGGCTCAAGCGCGTCTCCTGCCTCTGCCTCCCAGGTAGCTGGGACTACAAGTGCCCGCCACAACGCCTGGCCATTTTTTTTTTTTTTTTTTTTGGTTGCAGCTGTTATTGTTTTTTGGTGGGCCCAGGCTGGATTCGAACCTGCCAGCTCCAGTGTATGTGGCTAGAGCCTTAGCCTATTGAACCACAGGCGCTGAGCCTCTTTAGTCTTTTATCTGTGAGATCTGTTGCACAGTACATGGGCTGGCTGGAAAGTTTTCTAATAGCCCTCTTATTTCATTTCAGTTTGTTGTATGCTTTTTAATTTTGTTGATTGTACAAACATTTTAAATTGTTGTGAAATCAAGTCTACTAACATTTCCCTTTACAGATTCTGTTGCTAGCCTTATGCTAAGGTAATCTTTTCTTCTACTCAAGATCTGGTTTCATTTTTTGCTTTAACATTTTAGTTTATCTGTAATTTATCTTGTAGTATGAGAAGAATACTCTTTCTCTGTCATAATACATTAAAATTTTTTTTCCCCATTTTGTATAACAGCCTGAAGTTAAATTTGTAAAACTGAAATATCTTCACCTAATGTTTAAGTAATCTCCCAAGCCTAAGGCAATTAGTTTTATGTTTCTTTTTCCTATTTTCTTTCTCCTTTTTTTTTTTTTTTTTTTGAGACAGAGTCTTACTCTGTCACCCTAGATAGAGTGGCATGAAGTCATAGCTCACAGCAGCCTCAGACTCCTGAGTAGCTGGGACTATGGGTGCCCGCCATAACACCTGGCTAGTTTTTTCTATTTTTGGTAAGGACAGGATCTCCTTTTTGCTCAGGCTGGTCTCAAACTCCTGAGCTCAAGCAATCCACCTGCCTCAGCTTCCCAATCTGCTAAACTGCTTGGGTTACAGGTGTGAGCCACCGCTCTCTAAGGCATTAGTTTTCAAGCTTTAATTGCATCAGAGTCACAGGGAGAGCTTGTTAAAATACAGATTTCTGTGCTTTGTTCCAGAGTTCCTGATTGGGTAACTCTGACAGTTGCAGTTCTGACAAGTTTCCTGGTGATGCTGCTGCTGCTGGCCCAGGATCGCACTTTGAGAACCACTGTCCTAAGGCATTCTTCACTCAGCCACACACTAGCCCTGTGGTATTTCTCACTGCCCTGCAGATGAGCTCTGTCACTTTCACACAGATGCAATTTAGTACATTTTTTCCACCTTCAATTGCTTTCCTTTGTTTTTGTCTATAAGATTAAGCTTACAGTATACCTCTTCCATGAAATCGTTGATTTTTCCCTTGCTAAGATTTCTAATCAATTCTCTGATATTTCACAGTAGTTAGTATATTTGTCCATTTATCACCAGAGATTCATTTATGTAAAGGTGATGAAGCTTAGGTTTCAAGGCTCTTCAACTCCAGGAACATCCTCCAAAATAAGGCACTTAATTTTGTAGTTATAGTTTTATATTCTTTTCCTTTAGTTGACCTTCCCCATTTGCATAAGCTTCTGTCCTCACAAAATTTGGCTCCACAGTTTATCATGTTGTTTTTTTTACAGATTGTGGGTTCCAGTTTTATCTTGTTTTAAAAATTATATATATACATATGTAGATATATATGTTTTAGTGTTAAAGTCTCACTCTGTCCCCCAAGTTGGAGTACAGTAATGATGTCATAGCTCACGACAACCTCCAACTCCTGGGCTCCAGTGATTCTCCTGCCTTAGCCTCTTGAGTAGCTGGGAATACAGATGTGCACCACCATGCCTGGCCACCAGTTTTATTGTCTTCAAATCTGCAGCACCTACCTGTTCAGCATAGGGGTTTGCATATAGTTTTGTTCATTTTTTTTTTTTTGAGACAGAGCCTCAAGCTGTCACCCTGGATAGAGTGTCGTGGCATTACAGCTCACAGCAACCTCCAATTCCTGGGCTCAAGCGAGTCTCCTGCTTTTGCCTCCCAAGTAGCTGGGACTACAGGCACCCGCCACAACGCCGGGCTAATTTTGTTTGTGTTGCAGCCGTCATTGTTGTTTGGCGGGCCGTGCTGGATTCGAACCCACCAGCTCAGGTTTACATGGCTGGCGCCTTAGCCCGCTGAGCCACAGGCACCGAGCCAGTTTTGTTCATTTTTTTAAATAGAATATTGATTGCATACCTACCTGCATCCAGCACTGTACTAGATACTGGGAATACAATGTAAGCAAGGTAGACATGGCCTTTGCCCTACTGGTTATTTATGTGGTTTAGTAAGGAAGACTGGAGTTACACAACACTGGGATGTAGTGAGGAAACACACAGTGCAAGGAAAACGTGTTATGGGTGCACATGTGTCCTAGCTTGGTGTTAGCTTGTGGACTGAATTAATAAACTCTCTCATGGTCACCTAGTCCACAGCACTGGTGTACCTCTGACAGGGAGATATACTCCTAAGTCAGGCATGAGGCAGCTGTATGCCAAAGTCCTACGTCGGTGACCTCAGATACTCAACACAGCTACCTTTGGATAGTTACGCATTGTTTAAATGTGTAAATTCACACATTCCTACTTTGAAAGCCCAATGCTGGCCAGATCTGGCCAAACAATCATCCTACTCAGACAATTTGCTTTCCTAAAATGGGACAGAGACAGGTTTGTAAAGTTTACAGGTTTGTAAATTCCTCCTCATTTCTCCTTTCTCTTTTCTTGAATCTCATCCCTGAGAGTGTGCCTGGACCTTGCACTGGAGCAGGTCTCTGTCTGTAAAACTTTTTCACTTGGTGCTCAGTTTTCAGTCTCAGCCTTTATTTGTTTTTTTTTTAGCTGGATGAATGGCTGAACAAATGAATGAATAAAATCCAACTAGTCTTCCATGAGAATATTAACAATGCTACCTTACACAGTGTTTCTGTGGCATTTTTCATTTTTAGGACACTGTATTTATGGGACCTGGCAATGCAGGTCATGTTGAATCCAATTTTGATAGATTTGAACTCAGATACACTGAGCCACAAAGATGCAAAGACTGAAGCCACATCAAGTGAAATTTAGATAAATAGATAATGAAAAGGAAGCACGTCCCCACTAAATGGATATATTTGTTCTAAGAAGATGACTTATTGCTTCTAGTAGACATTCCTATGTTCAACAATATCATTTTTGGCGATCTCTACTTTCAGGCACACAAGAGATTGTACTGCCCAGCCCACTTGATGTTAGGTATGGTCATATGACTTTGGCCATTAAAATGTTAGTAGAAGTAGGTGTCAGTTCTACGTGAAAGTGTTTCATTTCCAGTACTCAACTCTCTAGCCCTCCTTTCCTCTGAGTGGAGTCATCAGGATCCATAGGAGACACTGCACATGAACAAGAAACAAACTTTGTGTTACATTGTTAATATTTTATGATTATTTGTTGTTGCAGAATTATTAAGTCTATCCTGACAGTTTACAAGGGTTAAATTTATGTTTCTTCAGTCAGTATCTAAGACTAAAGAAAATAATTAATTAAAATCTATGCTTCATTAATTTGCCTTTGGATTTCATTTGGATT
The DNA here is from genome assembly GCA_963573935.1 of Arctocebus calabarensis. NCBI lineage: Eukaryota > Metazoa > Chordata > Mammalia > Primates > Lorisidae > Arctocebus > Arctocebus calabarensis. The sequence goes on along the minus strand of CAUYON010005060.1, from coordinate 16,054 downwards.
CATTTAGCAAGCATTTATTAAAGCCTACTATTTTCAAGATAACTGTAGTAGCTACTGTAGAAAGCACAACACAAAAATATGTTTTTAGTCATTTTTATGATGGTCTTATAAGGCCACATTGAAAATCTTTGAGGCTGGGTGGGGGTGATTTGTGTCTGTTATCCTAGCACTTTGGGAGGCTGAGGCAGGTGAACTACCTGAGTTCAGGAGTTTGAGACCAGTCTGAGCAAGAGTGAGACCCCCAAATAGAAAAAACTAGCTGGGTATGGCGGCACATACCTGTAGTCCCAGCTACTCGTGAGGCTTGAGCAAGGGGATTGGTTGAGCACAAGAATTTGAGGTTGCTGTGCCCTATGATGATGCCACAGCACTTTGCCCAGGGCAACAGAGTGAGACTGTGTCTCTAAAAAGAAAGGAAGGAAGGAAATATTTGTGAATCAGTTAGAATCACATTTTTCTTAGAGTATTTGAAAATGTTATCTATCCCCCCTCCCCCACAGTTTTTGGCCAGGGCTGGGTTTGAACCCACCACCTCCCGTATATGGGGCTGGCACCCTACTCCTTTGAGCCACAGGTACCACCCATGTTTGAATTTATATTTTAGAGAGAGATTTCAGTACATTGCCCAAGCTGGTCTTCAATTCCTGACTCAACCAATTCTCCTGCCTCCTTTCAGTATTTCTGAGTTGCGGTTCTCACCTCTTACTGACCAGGTGGTGCTACATACTAAATGGTAACTATGGGAGCTGCATTTGACGGTCAGGCACATCCAGAGAATTTACTCTAGACCTTGACTAGCCCAAACTTAGCAGCTTTGCTTTTCCTGTTGCTGCTAGTAGGAATAAAAAACCTTCAAAGGCATAATTATTTGTAATAATTGCTAATCACAGTAAAAAATAACCTCCTCACCAGGGCAGGGCTGAGGTAAGAGTGGGACAGGACTCTATGGTATCTTTCCCAGTAGACTTTATGTTCTGTGAAGTTAGGAAATGAGTCTGCCTTGTTTGTGTGTGTGTATACAATTAAAAAAATATATATATATGTATTTTTCAATTATTTTGTGAAGACAGGGCCTTATCCAGGCTGGTCTCAAACTCCTGGCCTCAAGCAAGGTGGCCTCTCACCTCAGTCTCCCAAAATGCTCAAACTATAGGCATGAGCTATCATGCTCAGTCTGCTTTGTTTACTTCTAATCAAAGCCTAGCACAGCACTGATGCAGAGTAATCACTTAATAAATATGCATTGTACAAATGAAGGACAAGAGGAAGGAATTAATGGAATCCCTCAGCACGTATAAATACTCACACAATGTTTAGTTCAAAGTATGTTTAATGGCAAAGACTTACTTGGCAGGCATTTCTTCTCATTATTAATTCCTCCCAAGATTAAGTTTTGAAATTTGAGATCTTTATTTTGAAATCAGAAAACTGATGTGTAATTTTAAGGGGAAAGATAGGATCAGCACAAACTTTGCTTGCTTATCCCTAAAGCTACAAAATTTCAAGCCTATAAGAAAAGAAAAAAGATTTAAGGAGGAACAACACAGTGAATGCAGGTCTTGGTTTTTCTGCTCTTCACTGATGTAAAAGCTCTCTTTTTAAGAATTTTTAAATAAATTATGTATAATTTATTTGCTCATAACAATGATGAATTTTGATATATTCAAAGAGTAGTTTGGACAATAGTCTCACTAAATTTTTTTCCATTTTTAAATTGCATGCCTTTGGGGTATTTTTATAACTATTAAAACTTTTCTAAACACACACCAAAAAAGAATAATAAATGCACCCTACTATGCTTATCATCTAGCGTTTTTTTTTTGTTTGTTTTGTTTTTGTTTTTGAGAAGGGTCTCCCTCTGTTACCCAGGCTAGTGCTGTGGCATCATAGCTCATAACAACCTCAAACTCCTGGGGTCAAGAGTCCTCCTGTCTCAGCCTCCCAAGTACCTGCGACTACAGTCACTTGCCACTACACCTGGCTCATTTTTCTATTTTTTGTAGAGACAGGGTCTCGCTTGTTTGTTCATGCTCAGGCTCAGTTTTTAATAAATCTCAAGATTTTGCCACACTTGGATGGTTTATCTCTTTGTTTTTTCTTCCCTTCTCCCGTCTTCCTTTTTCTTTCTTATGTTTTCCCCTGAGGCGTTTTTAAAAACTCAGGTCGCTTTACTCCTACACATGTCTCTGTAAAACATGGCATTTTCTTACTTGAACACAATGTCATTTTCACACCTAACCAAAATAGCATTCATGTCTTAACATCCTCTAATCCTCAGATTTTTCTGTTTCATAAATGTCTTTTTTCAGTTGGGTTATCCCAAACTAAGATTTAAACAAAGTTCATATATCAAACCTAGTTTTCATTTCTCTTGCTGGAGAATTTCACTTTTTCTTTTCTTTCTTTCTTTTTTTTTTTTTTGCTATTGATTTATGAAAAATAAACTTTTCCTTTCCAATGTTTTCAAATTTGCTGTAAGAGTTTCGAATGTTTTAAATTGTGCTACAAACAGAACTGCAAAGATTAACATTTTAAAGAATCTTGTATCTCTGAGTCTTTGCCAGTTCACAAAAAGCAGACAAAGCTTCAAAATAGAGTAAATGTTTCTCATTTTCCAAGGAGAAACAAGGTATTATAGAGTACAGCATAGGTAATTCAGTCACATTTTTAAAGCTTTTCATTGTTAATACTTGTTTCTTTGGCTGTTTAATTCATGCCTCCCCCCCAATAAGGACCTAATAAAATTAAAGGTTAAACCAAGATCAAGAGTGCCCTGTTAAGGGCACATCTGACCTTCCTTGTGAACTACATCCTCATTTGACTTAGGACTGCAATGTATCCAATTTAAAAACTGTTTCCCAGCTTCTCTTACACTTAGGTGTGATAGTAACATGCAGGGCTGGCCAATGAGATATAGGCAAAAATGGAGAAAAATCAGTTTATAGAGAAAGAAACAGAGGTGGTTCTTAAATATATTTTGTAAATGGTTAAGTTAATTTATAGTAATATACACATCTATATATATATACGCAGATTTTTAAAAAATTAAAAAATATGTATACGGATTAAATATTGCCCCGAGCTGTTCTTTCTTACTGTCACACATTGGCATGTCTAAAAATTCGGCAACAAACTCTTTTAGAGAGATTGAGGGGAAATAGGCAATTTCATAAATGCAAAATGATACGATCTCTTGGTCAAAGATTTGGACAACACCAGCAGAATGTCGGATAAATTTTCCATCTGATTGATAAATCCCACTGCTAGAAATTTATGCATAAAACACACCAGCACTAATGTGAAATCACATATGCACAAGGTGTCTTAGTGTTTTAAAGCAAAAATAATTACAGTATCTAATGTGGTGCTCATGATATGAAGAGGAAGTACATAAAGTAATTGTATTTTTTAAATGGAGAGGGTAAAGGGACCTAAATGAAATCTGGTTTTACATTTCACCCAAACTAGTAGAATCATTTGTCTGAATAAGCAATGGGAAACTGCTTCTGCATATTCTAATACCTGGAGCATGTCCTAAGAAAACTATACAAAATGATACACTAAGAACACCACAAATAGACCAGGTATTAAGGCTCATGCCTTAATCTCAGTGCATTAAGAGGCCGATGCAGAGAATTACTTAAGCCCAGAAGTTTGAGACCAACCTGGACAGTATAGTGAGTCCCTGTTTCTGCAGAAACATATTCTGTTGTCCAGGCTGGAGTGCAGTGGGTTGACCATAACTCATCGTAACCTTGAATTCCTGGGCTCAAGCAATCTTCCTGTCTCAGCCTCCAGAGTGCGTAGCTAGGACTGCACATGTACACTACCAGAACTCACTGATTATTTTTTTCTTTCTGTATAGATGTAAGATCTCACTATATGTCCCACCGCTGATCTTGAACTCCTGTACTCAAGTGTTTCTCCTGCCTTATTCTTCAAAAGTGCTAGAATTATGTGTATGAGCCATAGCACCCAGCCAGAAGCATTATTATTCACTAAATATTTACACATTATTCATTATATTCACAAAATATTTACACATTTATGAAAATAGGCATCTTAACTGTGTGTGTAGGTGTGTGAGAGAGAAGTGACAATAATTCCTGTCACATGGGATATTCATGTTAGAAAATATCAACATTATTTATAGCATGCATATTATATATTATAGACTAGTGTTTATGCAACTCACTGAGGGATATAAAGTTGAGTTAAACAAAATCCCTACCAATGATAGCTTTGTAGTCTTCCAGGTTGGAAAAAGGATATTGTTAGGCCTGTCTGGGCGTTCTCTGGTCCCCCAGTTGCCATTGTCAATAATGAGTACTGGTATGGAGGGGACCCGATGATGGAGTCATGAGACAAAGAAATCACACATGTAACATTTATCAAAGTACAAGTATGTTTTAGAGAGAGAAAAACAAGTCATTCTTCACAAGGGAGGAAAACCCCCAAGTCTGAGCACATGCTGTTTTCTAAATGCTCACTAGTTAGTCACAAGTTTCTTCTGGCAGGATTGGTTGCCATTTTCCACTTTTGGGGTAAGTGACAGGTTGGGTTATATATAACAGAGTACATAACAGATACATAACAGGCTGAGTTCTGTAACAGTTTCCTAACCACTGCAAGCATCTGCCTAGAATTCTTCATAAAAACTCCACCCATGCTATGCTAATTAGATGGTAATGAGCCCCAGGGCAATTAAAGGCGCACTAGGAGCTCCTTATTGTGTATATTGCCACCAGGGAGCAGCTCCCAGCCCTAGTTTGATTCCTAGTTACATTTGGTTCCTGCTCTCCACCCTCAGGCACTTCTTGGAGGACTATAGGAATCAGCCAAGTGACAAGAATAGGAAGGTTGTTGGCCAGTAGGAAGGCATAAACAGAGGCAATGAGAAACAAGCATGTGTTGGCATTTCTGGAAGAAAGGGTTAAGTTTGAAGTTGGAGGAACTGGGAAAATGAGCAGGGCCAAGGGTTTTCTATTTCTTACCAAGAATGTTGGACTTTGTCCTGTGGCCAATAGGAAGCCATTGATAAGTGGGGGAATAACCACTGGATTTGTACTTTAATGGTGATTTCTTGCAACAGCGGTGTGGAATAAGGGTTGTTTCCTTGGAAATAGAAGAATCAGAAATTATTGCATTGTTCTAGGTGACAGATGATAAAGACTTTGAAATAGGGCAATAATATTCAAGAAATATTTAGAAGGTAAAAGAATCAGAACTGGCGCATAATAGGATGTTTGGAGCATAAGAGGGGGAAACAGCCTAGACTGGATTCCCAGAGAGTGGCTTGTGTGGCTGATTCAGTAATGGCTTAACTGCCACAGGGAATCCAGAAAGGGGGTGGGGAAGTCGGCTAGGGAAATAGGATGGGTTGGTCTTGTTGAATTTGATATACTTGGGGTTTGGTAGGCCAGATCTGGGGATAGACATACACCATGAAGATCCAGTCTCAGGTTATATGCTTAGCACAGGATGTCAGATTTAGTCATTCACATGTTCTGTTCCAGTGTATTTTCTGCTGTTAACACTGTCAAGTACCTGTCGTAAGTGATAGAATCCAGAATGAACAACCTTGGGCAATGGAGTATTGGTTCAAATCAAGTGTGGAGGGAAGGACAGAGAGAATATGACTTGTGGCAATGTTACAGGGCAAGAGATCAAGAATATTTTAGAACCTGAAAAGTAGATTATACCAGAGTTAGCGGACTACAGAAAGCCGAGTTCTGTGAAAGTTCACCAGCCAGCCATCACCAGGACACACCTGGAATTAAAAAAAATTATGTTTATTTGGTTTGCTGCATCGAGGGGGAACATGCCTCAGGGGAACCTTGGAAGCATCTCAGTAAGGGGAGTAGGAGGGGCTCCATACAGGGTTGCCTGTGTGCTGCATGAATCTCTTGAGGGATCCGGGAGCAGGCTGCCACCTCTGAATGGGATGTCAAGAGGTAGGGGAATTTCAGCAATCGGATAGCTCCGTTTGAGGAGGGTTGGGGGTTGGGGGTCAGGGGGTTGGTGTTAACAGCTAGGTGGGTGGTGGTGGTTGTGGGGGTGGTTTTATTCCTCATGAGGCTAAGAAACAAAACCAGATTGGCAACAAAGATTGTTGATAGCTTTTGCAACTGTGCTATGGTCTCATATGGAAACATTGTTTGAATGACCTCTGCCCACGGTCCCGTGGAAACATTGTTTATTTTCCTTTGAGAGTATCACAGACTGATGCCAGCAGAGCTGGTAATCATTTTCATTTTCTTTAATGCCTGCAAGAAGGTAACTCCAGAAGCAAGCAGGTGTTCACAGCCAGCGTGGCTGGGTAAGAGTGATATTGCAAACTCGGGAAAGCCTGTATGAGGGTGAAAGCAGAGAAGCCCCTAGAGCTCTTTTTCTGCATAGCCAGGATGCATCTTCCTACCCCAAGAGAAGAGTGATTTGTTCTCTAGGGAGGTTGAATCAGACTCTGGATTTGGAAATATGAGAATTAGCAAATGAAGGCGTGGAGGCCCTACTAAGAATGGGAACGGGGGGTGGGGGGAAGTTTGCATATTCGTACCATATTTCAGTTTCCTTCCCCAGCTCAGCTGTCAGAGGACTGACTTGCAGACTTCAATGTAGAATGATTCCTCCAGTTCTGAGGACAGTACCAGAGCCTTCATGGCGTTCCTGCCAGTCCTGAGGACGGTACCAGAGCCTCCATTGTGCACCATTTGGGGAGGTGCAGCAGGTCTGCTTTCTGTGGTCATGCCCCAGCAGGGGGGAATCCTAGCTCTGTGAGTATGCAGTGACTGTTAAGCTCATTGTTTCCTCATCTTCAAGACAGGTAGGGGTAGCCAGAGGGGAAGACATCAATGTGCACAATTTCATCCCAAAGGACTGAAGATTATGGTCTTGGTTGTGGTCAGGGTCTCAGAAAACTCATTCAAAGTTCTGCTTTTCTCATACTTCGATTCTACTTTCTAGAGACATCTAGTGCATAAGTGCACTTAATGGTATCTACACCTTTTAATTATTAAAAAATACGAGGTAGAGATAGTTATGTAATAAAAAAGAAGAAGAGAGAATAGGTAAACCTTGTTACTTGGACTGAGACACACTTCAGAATTCTATATCATTCCTATTTCACAGAGAATAATGTAAAAGTCTTCTTAATATCACATCATTGTTTAAATATGGATAGGTTCTTTGTAACCTATGACATATTTGTGTCAGGGATGGCCTACAATAATGTATATTTAACTAAACCTTATTTATCAAAACTCAAAGTCAACCTAAGTCATGGACGGGAGTTACATACTAAATGAGATTATAAAAAAAACCCACATATTTGAATTAGTATTTATGTCCATGAGGAAAGAATGTCAGAAAACATAATAATGAGGAAATCTCTAGAATGTAACTTCCATGTAAAAATGTTATCTGATTATGAAGTATCAACTTTAGTTTCCAGATAAAATGATTCTTCCTCACATGAAGTGTCTATAAATATTCTGAAACAAGACAATGTTTAATACTGTATTAGAATAAAACGTGGTATATTGACTGCTTCTTAGTTTTCTTTAATTAGAATAAATTTTCTCTTAAAGAGGAAAGAACTTTCTTCTTTCCTATTTTGTCTAAAACAATAGTGCTATATTTCACCATGATAGTAAATTTATCTCTAAAGTCTAGGTAAGCTAATGTTGGTCAATGAGTATCTCTAAAGTAGGTGCAGATGGAAAAAGGCAAATAACAAAAAGAACCATGATAGAGTTCAAAGAAAATAGGACTTGCTGAGGGTATCTGGTCTTCAAATGTGAAAACTTTAATTGTGAATAGTTTCTATGTCAAATACACAGTGCTAGGTGTTGGTTTTTTTGTTTTTTTGTTTTTTTCTTTCAACACCTTTTTTTCCTCTAAAGGTATCAAAGTTACACAGAACCATAAAATCTAACAGGTGTGTCAGAATTCATCCTCCTGGGACTCCCTGAGGATCCAAGATGCAGCCTATCCTCTTTGGGCTGTTCCATGTACCTGGTCATGGTGCTTGGGAACCTGCTCATCATACTGGTGGTCTGTTGTGACTCCCACCTGCACACCCCCATGCATTTCTTCCTCTCCAATCTGTCCTTAGCTGACATATTTTTCACCTCCACCACCATCCCCAAGATGCTGTTGAACATCCAGACATAGAGGAAATCCATCAGCTATGCAGGCTGTCTCACTCAGATGTATTTTTTCTTGGTTTCTGGAGGCATGGACACACTTCTGCTCACTGTGATAGCCTATGACCAGTATGTATCCGTATGTCATCCCCTACACTACTCCGTCTTCATGAACCCCTGTCTCTGTGGCCTGGTGGTTCTTGTGTCCTGGTTCATCTGCTTGTCATCCTCCCTGATCCAGAATCTGTTAAGGCTGCAGCTGTCCTTCTGCACCAACCAGGTGATTCAGCACTTTTACTGTGAACTTGCTCAGGCCCTCTTGCTCTCCTGCTCAGACACACTGGTCCATCACATTCTGCTGTATATGGTGACTGGCCTTCTTGGCTTTGCTCTCTTCTCAGGGATCTTTTTCTCCTATGCCCACATTGTCTCTTCCATTCCATTGTCTCATTCCATTCTCTTCAGCTGATGGGAAATATAACACTTTTTCATCTGTCTGTGGTTTCTTTATTCTACGGGACAGGCCTTGGTGCGTATCTCAGTTCCAACATGTCGTTTGATTCCCAGAAAATTATGGTGGCCTCAGTGATGTACACTGTGGTCACTCCCATCCTGAATCCCTTCATCTACAGCTTACAGAACAGGGACTTCAGGAGGACCCTGCAAAGACTTCTCTTTGCTCAGTGATGGGAATGTTGGTCCTGGGTTTTTAAGCTGGCAGAAGTCATAGAACTGTGCTAAAGAAATTCTGCTTCTTGATCATATAGAAAAATATTGCTTCTGATCCACTCTGTTTCTCTGGTTTTGGTCAAAATGATCCGGTGAGTGTTGTGAGAACTTTGTCTGAGCCTCTTCTAGTGAATCCTCTGTCATCCTCAGCTCTTTCCCCAACCTCCTGCTTTTGCTTTCTATTATTACACCTGGGCTTAGCTTAGCATTTGCATTCCTGCAGGTCCATGCAACCAGTTCAAGAGCTCAACTCACATACTGTTGGATAAAACTGATGAGTTAGTTCACTTTACCAATAACTATTGCTTATTCTTATGAAGTTAATTCATTTGACAATATTTTTTGTGACAGGTTTTCACTATGTTGCTGAGACTAGAATGCAGCCATAGCTGTATCATAGCTCACTCATGTATCATAGCTCATTGCAGCCTCAACATCCTAGATTCAACCAATCCTCCTGCTTTGGCTTCCCAAGTAGTTGGGACTACAAACCTGTGCAACCATTCCCAGATAATTTTTTTTTTTGAGACACCATTTTTCTCTGTCATCCAGGCTATAGGTGCAGTGGTGGTGTTATCATAGCTCACTGCAGCCTCAAAATCCTGGACTCAATTGATCCTCCTGACTCAGCCTCAGTTGAAATACAGGTGGGCACTGCTATAGCTGGCTTTTTCTGGTTTTTGTTTTTTTTGTGTGTGTGTGCGTGTATAGAAAGGTTCTCACTGTTGCTCAGACTGGTCTTGAACTCCTGGCCTAAAGCAAACCTCCTTCCTTGGCCTTCCAAACTGTTAGGATTACAGGTGTGAGCCACCAAACCCAGCCTTGACAATATTTTTAAAAACTTTTCTCATTGATCACTTGACATATTTGTAAGATATCTATAGTGTACCATGCATTTCTAGCTGCCTGGGATACAGTAGTGAGAAAAGAACTCTTGCCTTTATAGAGCTCAAATTCATAATCTCAGAATTTATCAGATCATGCTGTATGCCCAAACAGGAAATAGACTAATAGATAAATACTTTATTAGTGAGGTTGACCCTTTCTCCATGCATTTATTTGGTACATTTCTAGAATAAACTTTGAACATGTGTTTGAGCCACCTGGCCCAGAATTTGGGATCTCATCACACTAAGTTATTTGGTCTGGTTGTCTCTCTCTCTCTCTCTCTCTTTTTTTTTGCAGTTTTTGGCCAGCGCTGGGTTTGAACCTGCCACCTCCAGCATATGGGGCCAGCGCCCTACTCCTTTGAGCCACAGACACCGCCCTGGTTGTCTCAATTTTCAAGTGAATTCAGAGAGGCCTAAACACAGGAGTCTAAATAGTAACAAATCCTGGTTCAAAGTGAACACTTCACACATATGAAGGGATAGCACTGGCTTAGGACGGTTCAGGAGAGTGAGCACTGAATCAAAGATTTGCCACAGTTTGGGTATCTGATGCTGAGCAGCTTCAGATGCTGCACTTGATAAATATTCATTTATCATATTTCCTCCATCATAAGACAAATACTTTGATATAAGGAAAATACTACATGAGGGTGTTCTGACAAGGAATCAAATCATATGTGAACCTTTGTGATTTTTTTTTTGTTTGGTAGGTATTTTTCTCTTTTTCTGAGGCAGAGAAAAAGAGATTGCCCAGACTAGTATGCTATGGTATCAGCCTATCTCACAGCAATCTCAAACTCCTAAGCTCAAGTAATCCTCTTGCCCCAGCCTCTTGAGTAGCTGAGACTAAAGACACCTACTACAACATCCAGATAATTTTCCAATTTTACTAGAGACAGGGTCTTGCTCTTGCTCAAATTGGTCTTGAATTCCTGAGCTCAAGCACTCAGCCCACTTGGGCCTCTCAGAGTGTTAAGATTACAGGTATAAACAACTATGCCCAGCCGTATGTAAGTCTTTGTATGAGGGTGTTCATCAAGGCATTTCAAGCAAGGAAGTCAAACACAAGTATATAAATATTCATGTCAGTAAAGATGAATTGCTGCCCACTCCAGGATGGAAGGTGACTGATGTAATCAACCTGCTACCAAGTGATGCCTTGGAGGAATGTTATCATTTGCAGACCACATAACTGACTTCCCAAAGAGTTCAAGTTGGAGAACAGGTTTGTGTCTAGAAACTGGGACAAGAAAGGTTCATGAAGGAATTTTTAATGGTGGTAGCTGACATCAGATCTCTGCTAAATTGACTTTGAGTATTTGGTTATCTAAGTCAACTAAGACTCTTGATGTCTGCTCATCTATGATCTGTTGCCATAGCCACAAATGTCTGTGGGCTATGGACCTACCCTGTTTGCCATTTCAGAATTGCCACCTGACAGTGTATTTACATCTATCTCACTTCCAACATTTAATGTTGTCAAATGAGTATGGAACTCAAGATACTAGTAAAAATAATTTTGAAACCCCTCTGTTTTACTATGGGAGTTAACTAATAGGGTTTGTTCAAATACCCGAGAATTGCAGAGTTGAAGCTTCAGTGAAAATTTTATTTGCTTTTTAAAAAAGTTTTTTTTATGGTTGGGTATCATTGAGGGTAGAAAGAACCATGTTACATTTATTGCATTTGTTAAAAGAAGACCCTCTTCTAATTGTGTCTTGCCCCAAAAAGGTGTACCACACACCATGACCCCCCCTTCCCTCCTTTCCTCTCTTTGCCGTCCTCATCCCCCACCATGTACTAGGTCATTAATTGTCTTCATATCAGAATTGAGTACATAGGACTCTTGCTTCTCCATTCTTGTGATGCTTTACTAAGAATAACATGTTACACTTCCATCTAGGTTAATACAAAAGATGTAAAGTCTCCATCTTTTTTAGTGGCTGAATAGTATTCCAAGGTATTCATATACCACAGCTTGTTAATCCATTTCTGGGTTGGTGGGCATTCAGGCTATTTCTACACTTTGGTGATGGTGAATTGAGCTGCAATAAATAAATAGTCTACCTCAAGTGTCCTTAGGGTAAAAGGATTTTTTTTTGTTTTGGGTAGATGTCCAGTAATGGGATTGCAGGGTCAAATGGGGGGGGTCTAGTTTGAGTTATTTGAGGGTTCTCCATACATCTTTCCAAAAAGGTTGTATTAGTTTGCAGTTCCACTAGCATTGTAAAAGTGTTCCTTCCTCTCCACATCTACGTCAGCATCTGCAGTTTTGAGATTTTGTGATGTAGGCCATTCTTACTGGGGTTAGATGATATCTAAGGATGGTTTGATTTGCATTTCTCTAATAATTAGGGACAACAAGAATTTTTGCATACATTTGTTAGCCATTTATCTGTCTTCCTTAGAGAAGATTCTATTCATCTCTTTTGCCCAGTAACTTAAAGGATTGTTGGCTCTTTTTATGTTGATTAATTTGAATTCTCTGTAGATAACAGTTAACAAGTTTACAAGTTTTTGTCTGATTCAAAATATGCAAATATCCTTTCCCATTGTGTAGATTGTCTATTTGCTTTGGTTGTTGTCTCTTTATCTGTACAGATGCTTTTCTGTTACTCCCATTTGTTTATTTTTATTGTTGTTGCATTTGCCATAGAAGTCTTCCTTATAAAGTCTTACCCCAGGTCGATAGCTTCAGATATTTTCCCCACTCTTTCTTTGAGGATTTTTATTGCTTTGTACCTTAGATTTATGTCTTTTTCCTATCTTGAATCAAATTTTTTGACTGGAGAAAGGTGCAGGTCCAGTTTCAGCCTTTTACAAGTGGACATCCAGTTCCCTCAGCACCATTTATTGAATAGGGATTCTTTCCCCCAGTATATGTTCTTGTTTGGTCTATCAAAGATTAGGTGGCTGTAAGATGTTAGTTTCATCACCTGGTTTTCTATCTATGTCTCTATTTTTGTGCCAATACCATGCTGTTTTGATTGCTATGGCCTTGTAGTATAGCCTAATGTTTGGTAGGCTGATTCCCTCAGCTTTGTTCTTATTACTAAGAATTGCCTTAGCTAGACAGAGTTTTTCCTGGTTCCATTTTTAAAAAAGAATTATTGTTTCCAAGTCTTGAGAGTATGATGTTGGTATTTTAATAGGGATGGCACTGAATTTGTAGATTGCTTTGGGAAGTACAGACATTTTAACAAGGTTGATTCTTCCCATCCATGAGCATGCTATGTTTTTCCATTTGTTAATATCTTGCTATTTCTTTTCTTGGGGGTTCATAGTTTTCTTTATACAAGTTCTTCACCTCTTTTGTTTGGTATATTCCTAGGTATTTCATTTTCTTTGAAGCTACTGAGAAGGGAACTGTGCCCTTGATTACCTTCTCATTTTGGCAGTTATTGGCATAAACAAAGGCTACTGATTTGTGGACATTGATTTTATTTTCTGAGACATTACTGTATTTTTTGATACTTCCAGGAGTCTTGTGTTTGAGTCTTTGGGATTTGCTAAGTATAATATAGCATCGGTAAAGAGGGAGAGTTTCATTTCCTCTGCCCCCATTTGGATGCCCTTTATTTCCTTCTCTTGTCTGATTGTGTTGGCTAGAACTTCCAGCACTATTTTGAATAGTGGTGTTGATAGAGGACAACCTTGTCTGTTTCCAGTTCTAAGTGAAAAAGTTTTTCGTTTTACTCCATTGAGTATAATATTAGCTGTAGGTTTGTAGCTTCAATCAGTTTAAGGAATGTGCCCCCTCTGCCTATATTCTTCAGTGTTCCAATTAGAAAAGGATGCTGTATTTTATCAAATGCTTTTTCTGCATCTGTTGAGAGGATCATATGATCTTTGTTTTTGTGTCTGTTTATATGGTGTATTATGTTTATGGTCTTGTGTATACTAAACCAGCCTTGCATCCCTGGGATGAAACCTACTTGATCATGATGTATGACATATTTAAAGAGAAGCTGTAATCTATTGGCTAGGAGTTTATTAAGAATTTTGGCATCTAAACTCATTAGGGAAATTGGTTGAGGTTGTCCTTTTTATTTGGGTCTTTTGCTGGTTTCAGTATCAGGGTGATGCTTGCTTCATAGAACATGTTGGGGAAGATTCCTTCCTCCTCGATTTTTGGATAGATTCTGCAGTATAGGTATAAGCTCTTCTTTGAAAGTTTATAGAATTCTGGTGTGAAGCTATCTGGACCAGGACATTTTTTTTTTTTTTGGTAGGGGGATTTTTTACAGTTTGTTTTAGCTTAGTACTTGAAATTGGTCTGTTCAAAAGCTCTCTTTCTTCCTGGCTAAGTCTAAGGAGAGGGTGTGATTCCAAGTATTGATCTATTTCCTCCACATCATCAAATTTCTGGCATAGAATTTCTCGTAGTATTCAGAGGTGATCTCTTATATCTCTGTGGTATCTTATTTTCCTTTTATCATTTCTGATCGAAGTTAGTAGAGATTTTACATTCTTGTATCTTTTTTTTATTTTTTTGAGACATATTCTCACTATGTCACCCTTGTTAGTGTGCCGTGCCATCACAGCTCACAGCAACCTTAAATTCTTGGATTTACCGATTCTCTTACCTCAGTCTCCCAAGTAACTGAGACTGCAGGTGCCCACCACAATGTCCAGCTATTTTTTTGTTGCAATTGTCATTGTTGTTTAGCTGACCCAGGCCAGGTTCAAACCTGCCAGCCTCGGTGCATGTGGTCAGTGCTGTAACCACTGTGCTGTGGGTGCTGAGCTTACATTCTTGTTTCTAGTTAGTCTGGTGAACAATTTATCAATTGTTTTTTTATTTTTTCAAAGAACCAGCTTTTTCTTTCATTAATTTTCAGAATGATTCTTTTGTCTTTAATTTCATTATCTCTTATTTAATTTTGGTTATTTCTTTTCTTCTTCTGGGTTTAGGATTAGATTGTTCTTTTTCTAATTCCATATGATGATTTGTGGGATTGTTGATGTGCTCTCTTTCAGTTTTTCAGATGTAGACATGTAATGCAATACATTTTCCTCTCAGGACTGCTGTAGCTGTATCCCCCATGTTTTGATAACTGGCGACTTTGTTGTTATTATGTTTGAGGAATTTAACTATGTCCCCTTTTATCTCTTCCTGAACCCAACTCTCATTCATCATAAGGTCCTTTAATGCCTTTGTGTGGTGATGAATGTTTTTGTTGGATTTGAATTCTACTGGAGTTAGATGATATCTCAAAGTAGTTTTGATTTGCATTTCCTCTGATGATTAAGGATGATGAGCATTTTTTCATGTGTTTGTAGGCCATGCGCCTGTCTTCATCAGAGAAGTTTCTGTTCAAGTCTCTTGCCCATATAAAAATAGGGTTATTTATTCTTTTCTTATTGATTAGTTTGAGTTCCCTGTAGATTCTAGTTACCAGACCTTTTTCTGAAGCATAACCTGCAAAAATCTCCCATTCTGAAGGTTGTCTGTTTGCTTTACTCACTGGGCTCTTGGCTGTGCAGAAGCTTTTTAGTTTGATTAGATATCAGTAATATATTTTTAGTGTTGCTTTAATTGCCCAGGGGTCCTCCTCATAAAATATTCTCCAAGGCCAAAAAAATTTTTTTTGTAGAGACAGAGTTTCACTTTATTGCCCTTGGTAGAGTGCTGTGGTGTCACACAGCTCACAGCAACCTCCAACTCATGGGCTTGGGGGATTCTCTTGCCTCAGCCTCCTGTGTAGCGGGGGCACACACTTCGCTGATGATATGATTAATTGGTTTGTGGAAGATCAAATAGCAGTAAGTAGTTGGGTTCATCTCTTGGTTCTCTATTCTGTTCCAAACATCTATCTCTCTATTTTTGTGCCAGTACCATGCTGCTTTGATCACTATCAATTTATAGTAGAGTCTCAGGTCTGGTAGCGTGATTCCTCCTGCTTTGTTTTTATTTCTAAGTAATATCTTGGCTATTCGAGGTTTTTTTCTGATTCCATATAAAAGAAGTATTATTTTTTCAAGATCTTTAAAATATGATAATGGAGCTTTAACAGGAATTGCATTAAAATTGTATATTGCTTTGGGTAGTATGGAAATTTTAACAATGTTGATTCTTCCCAGCCATGAGCATGGTATGTTTTTCCATTTGTTCACATGTTCAGCTATTTCTTTTCTTAGAGTTTCATAGTTCACTTTATAGAAATCTTTCACATCCTTTGTTAGGTAGACTCCCAGATATTTCATCTTCTTTGGCACTACTGTGAAAGGAATAGAGTCTTTGACTGTTTTTTTGGCTTGGTTGTTGTTGGTGTATATAAAGGCTACTGA
>CAUYON010005053.1:0-15038 GCA_963573935.1 Arctocebus calabarensis | reverse complement strand
TATATATTTTTTTGAAACAGAGCCTCACAGCTCACAGCAACCTCCAATTCCTGGGCTCAAGTGAGTCTCTTGCCTCCGCCTCCTGTAGCTGGGACTACAGGCGCCCGCCACAACGCCTGGCCATTTTTTTTTTTTTTTTTTGGTTGCAGCCGTCATTGTTGTTTGGTGGGCCCGGGCTGGATTCGAACCCACCAGCTCAGGTGTACGTGGCTGGTGCCTTAGCCCATTGAGCCACAGGCGCCGAGCCATGTGACAACAATATTAGTAGCCCTACAATGGCCTATAAATGTTCAAGTAAGGGAAGAGTTGCACATTCTACTTTAAATCAACAACCAGAAATGATTAAGCTTGGTGACAAAGGCAGGTCAAAAGCCCAGATGGGCAGAAAGCTAGGACTCTTGATCCAAATAGCTAAGCTGTGAATGTAAATTAAAAGTTCCTGAAGGAAATTAAAAGTGCTACTTAGTGAACACACAAATGATAAGGAGGTGAAACAACTTTATGGTTGATATGAAGTAAGTTTCAATGTTCAAACCAGCTACAATGTTCCCTTAAGCCAAAAACAGATCCTGAACAAGGCCCTAATTCTTCAAGGCTATGAAGGTTGAGAGAGGTGAGGAAGTTGCAGAAGTGTAAGAAGCGAAGAGTTTGATTTATGAGGTTTAAGGAAAACAGCCAGCTCTGTAACATAAACCTGCAAGATGAAGCAGTAAGTGCTGATATAGAAGCTATGGCAAGTTATGCAGAAGGTCCAGCTGAGATCACTGAAGGAGAAAATAGAAGATTTTCAGTGTGGATGAAACAGTCTTCTATAAGAAAAAGATACCTTCTAGGACATACATGGCTAGAAAGAAGTCAATGCCTGGCATCAAAGCGTCAGAAGACAGGCTGACTCTCTTGTTAGAAGCTAATGCAGCTGCATACTTAAAGTTAAAGCCAATACTCATTTATCATTCTGCAAATCCTAGAGCCCTTAAGAATTATGCTAAATCTACCTTGCCTGTGCCCTCCAAATGGAGCGGCAAACCCTGAAGGACAGCACCACCTGTTTATGGCATGGTTTACTGAATATTTTAAACCCACTGTTGAGACCTACTGTTCAGGAAAATATTCCTTTTAAAATAAGAACATCGAGCGGCGCCTGTGGCTCAGCGTGTAGGGCGCCGGCCCCATATACCAAAGGTGGCGGGTTCAAGCCCAGCCTCGGCAGAACTGCAAAACAGAAAAATAGCCGGGCGTTGTGGCGGGCGCCTGTGGTCCCAGCTACTTGGGAGGCTGAGGCAAGAGAATCACCTAAGCCCAGGAGTTGGAGGTTGCTGTGAGCTGTGTGACGCCATGCCGAGGACAATAAAGTGAGACTCTGTCTCTACAAAAAAAAAAATTAAAATAAGAACATCATACCCAATCACCAAAGAGCTGGCTGTCTGGTGAAGATGTCCACGAATATTAATGTTTTCATGTCTGCTAACACAATATCCATCCTATAGCCTATGGATCAGAAGTAATTGTGACTTTCAAGTCTTATTTAAGAAATAACATTTTGTAAGGCTATATAGCTGCTATGGATTATGATTCCTCTGATGGATCTGACAAAAGTAAACTGAAAACTATCTGGAAAAGATTACTCATTCTAGATGCCATTAGGAACATTCATGATTCATGAGAAGAGGTAAAAATGTCTACATTAATAGGAGTTTGAAAGAAATTGATTCTAAGCCTCATCGATGACTCTAAGGCTGAGAGACTTCTGTGATAAAGTCACTACAAATGTGATAAAAACAGAGAATTAGAAGTAAAGTCTGAGGCATGACTGAATTGCTACACTTCCACGATAAAACTTTAAGAGATGAGGAGTTGCTTCTTACAGATGAACAAAAAAAGTGGATCCTTGAGATGGAATCTATTCCTGGCAAGGATGCTGTGAATGTTGTGGAAACGACAATAGAGGATTTAGAATGTAACATAAATCTAGTTGATAAAACAATGACAGAGAGGATTTTCTCCAATTTGAAAGATGTTCTACTATGGGTGAAATGCTGTCAAATAGCATTGTCTGCTACAGAGAAATCTTTCATGAAAGGAAGAGTCAATCAATGTGGCATACTTCATTTGTCATCTTATTTTAAGAAATTGCAACAACCACTCCAGCCTTCAGCCACTACCACCCTGATCATTCAAGAGCAATGTTGAGGCAACATTGAGGCAAGACCCTCCACTAGCAAAAAGACTGCAATTTGCTGAAGGTTCAGATGATCATTAGCGTTTTTTAGCATAACAGATTTTTATATTAGGATAAGTATATTTTTTAGACATAATGCTATTGCATACTAACAGAGTATAGTATATTGTAACCATAAATTTTACATACACTGGGAAACTGAAAAAATGGTGTAACTTGCTTTACTGTAGTATTTGCTTTATTATAGTGGTCTGAAACTGAACTCGCAATGTCTCTGGGTACTTGTGGGTCTTATTGTGTACATATGCATAAATGCTTTTTTAAAGCATATAAATTAGAAGGAGAAGTTCCTTTCCAAAGTGATTTTAGCACTTTAGATCCTTACCAGCAGTGACTTTTCCCAATTTGTCACTCACTGCCAACATCTGGTACTACTACTAGACAGATTTTGTCTGATGTGTGAGAATACATCAGTATTACTTTTATGTGCATTTCCCTGGTTACTAGTAAGGCTGAGACTACTCGTCTGGTTATTGGCCATTTGTATCTTATCTTCTGAGACTTGCATGTTAATAGCCTTTGACCATCTGTTTGCTTGTTATCTTTACTTTTTAAACTGATTATTTTCTTTTTGAAAAAAGAACTTGTAATATAATCTACATACATTCGATGTACCTATCTCCAGGGCAAAATTCAATAATTTTTAGTCTAGTCACAGAATTGTACGAGTATCACATCAATTTAAGAACATTTTCTTCACCCCCAAAGAAACCATACACTCTTTAGCTATTACCTTTCAATCTCCTAACTCCCCTTTAGCCCTGTCTCCACAGATTTGCCTATTCTGGACATTTCATATACATGTAATCATGCAGTATGTATTCTTTTGGGATGGGCTTCTTCCATTCAGCATAGTATTTTACATTTTGTAGCATGTATTGACACTTCATTTTTTGTTTTAATTTTTTTTATGTCATATACCATATATATGGTAAAATATACCAAGAAATTTACCATTTTAGCATTTTTAAGTGCATGGTTTATGGTATCAGTACATACACAATGTGCAACCACAATGTGCAACGTGTTCTAAATTCTCCACATTCTCATCAACACCCACTATTTTCCATTTTCATTTGTTTTTCTAAGACAAAGCAGAGTGTCTTACCCAGGCTAGAGTTGTGGTATTATAGCTCAATGCAAGCTCAAACTCCGAGGCTCATGTGATCCTCTTGGCTCAGCCTCTCAAGTAGCTGGGATTATACCTGGGCACCACTATGCCCAGCTGGTTTATTTTTAGTAGGGATGAGGTCTTACCATATTGCCCATGCTGGTCCCAAACTCCTGGTGTCAAGTGATCCTCCTGCCTCAGCCTCCCAAAGTGTTGGGATTATAGGTGTGAGCCACTGTGCCCTGCCTTGCCACCATTTTTTATAGGCCTATCTTTCATCTAGCAACAATACTGAACTTGTCTACTAGTTCTAACTCTACATAAATTTTCTTGGATTTGTTATATGTTTACAAATAAGACAGCTTTTCTCGTCTATTCCTTTGTCTTTTTGCCATCTTTAGACTGATGAATAGAAGTGGTTATGGTGGTATTCTTTCCTAGTTTCTCAATTCTAATGTAGTTTAACCATAATTCTTATAGATTTTTGATAAAAATATCCTTCATTAGTTAAGGTTTCCTGTATTCCTAGTTTGCTCAACATTTTTTTTTTTTGAGACAGACAGACTCTATGTTGCCCTCAGTAGAGTGCCTTGGTGTCACAGCTCATAGCAACCTCAAATTCTTAGGCTTAAGCAATTCTCTTGTCTCAGCCTCCTGAGTAGCTTGGGACTATAGGTGCCCACCACAACACCAGGCTATTTTTTTGTTGTTGTGGTTGTCACTGTTGTTTAGCAGGCCCAGGCTGGGCTCAAACCTGCCAGCACCAGTGTATGTGGGCTGGTGCCCTAACAACTGGGTGCCGAGCCAGTTTGCTCAACATTTTAAAGAAATTCATGAATGTTTAATTTTATGAAATGCTTTTTCTTTTTTTTTTTTTTTGAGACAGAGCCTCAAGCTGTCACCCTGGGTAGAGTGCCATGGCATGACAGCTCACAGCAACCTCCAATTCCTGTGCACAAGCGAGTCTCCTGCCTCTGCCTCCCAAGCAGCTGGGACTACAGGTGCTCGCCACAAGGCCTGGCCATTTTTTGGTTGCAGCCGTCATTGTTGTTTGGCGGGCCCAGGCTGGATTTGAACCTGCCAGCTCAGGTGTACGTGGCTGGTACCCTAGCTTGTTAAGCCACAGGCGCTGAGCCGAAATGCTTTTTCTTATTGAGATTTTAACCTGTTAATGTGAATATTACATTAAATTTTTTTTTTTTTAAAAACATGAAACCTTTTAATAGTAAACTTCCTAAGCTACATCATACTTGGCCAAAGTATTTTATTGTATTATAAACTAATGAGTGTTCTTTATAAAAATATAAAATGTTTTATATTTATTTATCTTATCCAGTTTTGATAACATATTTATATAATCCTGATATACTTAAGTTACCCTTTGTGTGCCTGTTTATTGGAACAATTTAGAAAAAGGATTTACTATTTCTTGAAAACTGGTAAAACTCATTGTCTTCATCCATTTTCTGCTGCTGTAACTGAATATCTGAAACTAGGTAGCTAATAAAATTAATTTATTATAGTTCTGGAGGCTGGAACTCCGAGATCAGACAGGTGCATCTGGTAGAGGACCTTCTTGCTGGTAGGGATTCTGCAGAGTCTTGAGGTGGTGCAGGATATTACATAGTGAACGGGTCTAGAGCATGTTAGCTCTGGTCTCCCTCTTCATATAAAACCACCAGTGCCATCATGGGGGCCCCACCCTGATGACCTTATCTAATTCCAATTATCTCTCATAGGCCTTTACCTCCAATCAATGTACAGATTTGGAGATTAAGTTTCCAATACATGGAATTTAGAGGACATATTCAAACTATAAACCATAGCACTCATAACACCTAGTGTT
This sequence comes from Arctocebus calabarensis, assembly GCA_963573935.1. Lineage (NCBI taxonomy): Eukaryota > Metazoa > Chordata > Mammalia > Primates > Lorisidae > Arctocebus > Arctocebus calabarensis. Next base: position 9,842 of record CAUYON010005053.1, on the reverse strand, counting down.
TGCCTCAAGTCATCTTTTGAGATATAATTTTGATTATCCATTTTAAGAAATGATGTATAATCTAGGACATTAAGTCATTTTGCTATTTTATATATATATATATTTTTAAACTTTCCATAGTGTTTTATTCAGGAAAGCAAAACCCAAAAGGTGGCCCCCACCCACCCCGGGGTCTCACACCTTTTCCAGGCAGCCGCTTGCCCCAAGCAGACCAGTGAATGAACCGCAGAGCCGGAACGCAGCCGGCTCGGCGGCGGGAAAAGCCTCGGGGCCAACTGGGCCTGGTCCGTGGAAAAGCCCCATGCGAGCACAAGGAAGGCTCTGAGAGGCCGGGCGAGGACGGTGACAGATGTGACCCGGCTCCACGCTCTCACCTTGAACATGTCCTATTTTATATTTTTTTAAGTTAAGTATTGCATCATAGCTCTAAAAAAATTTTAAAGATCTTAATATTCTTTCTATCTGCACTTATAGCTTTTTTTTCTTCCCAATATTTGTGCTTTTCCTTATTTCCCCTCTTGTTCAATCTTACAAGAAGTTTTGTTATATCCATTGTTTGTTTTCTAATCCACCAATTCTGTTCTTCTCTTAATTCCTTGTTTCTATTCTCTTAAATTTACCCTGTTATCTTTTTTGTTTCTTGGACTGAAAGCTTAACTGATTTATTTTAAATTATTCCTATTTTTAAAAAATGTGTTAAAACCCTACACTATTTTAAAGCAGTTTACCTGTGCTACTGTAGTTGCTGCTGTGGTTTGAATGATGGTGTCCCCTCTGAAATTTTGTTGAAATTTAATCCCCAGTGCAACGATATTAAAATATTTATAGCTAACCCTTGAACAACACAGATTTAAACTCTGCATGGGTCTACTCCTATGTGGATCTTTTCAACCAAACATGGACTGAAAATACAGTGTTTGTGGATTCTGCAGGGCTGATGCAGGATTTGAGTACACACAGGTGGTCATGGATCTAGTGCCCTGCAGGTACCAAGGGCTATGTAGACATATACGCACACAATCATCCCTATGTATACAGGAGGCATTGGTTACAAGACCACATGCAGATAACAAGTCTCAATATATAATCGTGTAGTGTTTGCTTATAACCTATGCACACTCTCCTGTATATTTTAAATCATCTGTAGATTACTTACAATATCTAATACAATGTAAATGTTACATAAATAGTTGTTATGCTATTTTGTTTAGGGAATAATGACAAGAAAAAAGTCTATACATGTTCAGTACAGATGCACTCAGCTTCCTCCCTCCCCCTGAATAGTTTCAATTTATAGTTTGTTGAATCCATAGATGCAGAACCCATGGATACAGAGAGCCAATTCTGTGTGTATACAAAATCAGACCTATACATTTTGTTCTTCTAATCTTCAATAACCTTATTAATCTGTTTCTATTTGATCTATTACATATTAATTTCTCCTGGACACCATATTAAAATTTCCTATTATGATAGCAAATTTTTGCATTTCTCATAATTCTGTCCGCTTCTACTTCTGTTTGGGGGTTTTGTAATCAGATGCACATATTCATGGTTGTCATATTGTCATAATATTGTCCTTTTAACATTAGGTTCTTCGCTAATATTTCCTGCCAAAGTTTACTTTGACTAATTACATCAAATAATTTCAATTAATATTGTTGTACCAGCTTCCTTTGATTTTTTTATATGTTATGATTTTTCCATCCCTTTATCTTAAACACTCCTAGAATTTGTTTTATGTATGTCTCTTCTTCATTATTTTGGTGACAGAATCTGATTCTGTTACCCAAGCTGGAGTGTGATCATAGCTCACTATAACCTTGGATGCCTAGGTTCTAGCAATCCTCCTGGCTCTGCCTTCCCAGTAGCTGGGACAAGCATGTGCCACTATGCCTTGCTAATTTTTTTTTAAAGTTTTTTGTAGGGATGGGGTTTCCCTATGTTGCCCAGGCTGGCTTCAAACTCCTGGCCTCAAACTGTCCTCCCACCCCAAAGTGCTAGGATTAAGGGCATGAGTCACCATACCTGGCCCAAATGAATTCTTAAAAATCAAATATAATAACTACTTTCTTTAAATGGGTTGATTTTTAAAAATATATTACTTAAAAAAAATCAACCTATTTAAAGAAAATATTTTAAAATATAATCACTTTCTGATAATCACTTTAAAAACTCAACCTATTTAAAGAAAGTAATTATATTTTAAAATATTTTCTTTAAATAGGTTGAGTTTTTAAAGTGATTATCACATTTGATTTTTAAGAATTCATTTTATGGGCCAGACGTGTATATGTGTGTGTGTGTTCACGCATATATATGTATGTTTTATTTTGCTTTTGCCCTGGCTACAGTATAATGGTATCATCATAGCTTACTACAACCCACAATTCCAGAGTTCAAGAGATTAAGAAGGCTGAGTTCATCAGTTTATACATGCTGAGTTACTAAGGTAATTAGATTCATTTGTTTCACATTATTTTGTTTTCATTATCACTACTTGCCTTAGTTCATTTATTCTTCCCTATTATCAGTGGAAATGTTAGAAAATGTTACCATAGTTCTCTTTTCCCTATCTGTAAGCCATAGGTAGTATTTCTGTTCTTTTGCTGATTTTTCTAAATGTTTTAAAAACTCAAATATGGTTAAAACAGTTTAAAGTTGTTCTTCAAGATCTGGTTACAGTGGTGCATGCCTGTAATCCTAGTACTTTGCAAGGCTGAGGCCAGTGGATTGCTTGAGTTGGAGACTAGCCAAAGCAAGAGCAAGATCCTGTCTCTAAAAATAGCTGGACATTGTGGCAGGCACCTGTAGTCTCAGCTACTTGGAAAGCTGAGACAAGAGGATCGCTTGAGCCCAAGAGTTTGAGGTTGCTATGAGCTAGGATGCTACAGCACTGTACCACCAGAGCACTACAGTGAGACTCTGTCTTTAAATAAATAAATAAAAAGTTGTTCTTCCATCACAAATAGAAGTCTACTTCACATACAGTACACTGTGTTTTCAATACCTGGAAATAGAGTTTAACCTTTCCTTTTTGAAGACAGTAGCTCATAAATTTACCAATATACTTACTGATCAGTTTCTCACTAGTAATTCTTATATTTCCTGACTTTTCTCTGAGTACAACTTTCTTTCTTGCTAAAGAACATCATTAAATGCGTCTTACGAGGTCTATGTGGAATATCCTCTCTTAGGCATATACGTTGTATGTTTGAAATGGTTTTTTCCCCTCACTTTCTGATAAATGAAGGTATAATTTATGTAAAGTCCAAAATTTGGTGAATTTCTGTATTTGTACTAAATGCATTTGTGTAACCACCACCCAGATAAAGAAATAGAATGTTTCACCTCTGAAAGCTCCTTCTTGCTCCCTAGCCACTAGTCTAATAACCACCATTCTCCAAAATTGGTTTTACATGTTTTTGGACTTCCTATAGATGGAAATATGTAGCATATACTTTTTTTCTTATTTTGCCAACACTATGTTGCTGTTTTTATCAGTAAATCATTTTTTCTTGCTACACAGCATTTCATTGTGTGAATATATCACTAATTATCCCTTATGAATTCACCTCCCCTAGCAATGTAGAGTTCCAATTGCTCCATGGTTTTAAATTACATTTTCGTGATGAGTAATAGTGTTGAGCACCCTTTCTTCTTTTGTGAAGCATCTACTCAAGTCTTTTAATTCTCTAAAAACCTGAGCTATCTTTTATTAATTTGTAATTCTTTACATACTCCAGATGTAAGTCTCTCATTGGTTATGTATATTAAAAATATTGCCTCCTCGTCTACAGCTTGCTTTCCCACTCTTAAATTTTATCTGAACAGTTGTTCTTAGATTTAATGTAGGAAGCTCAGTTTATCAATTTTTTTTTTTTTTTTTTGTGATTAGTGGTTTGTGTCCTGTTAACAAATCTCTGTCTGTTCCAAGGTCACGTCATGAAGATTACTTATGTTTTCCTCTGCAAACCTTATTAAATTTTGTACTCACTCTTTAATAACAGTGTAGCTGGGGAGAAGATTCTATTTCCTCTGTGTACTTTGACAGTGCTACTCAACCGACTGCTCGACTCTGTTGTTAAAAAGAAACTTGTTCTAATTCCTTGGCAGGTAATATTCTTTTTTCTCTCATAGCTTTTAAGATTTTCCATTTATGCTTGATATTCTATAGTTTTGCTATTATGTTTTTAGCTGTGTTTTTATTTTTTTCTTTTATTTATCCTGGACAATTTTTAATTGGAATGCATTTTTAATCTGGAAACTAATGTCATTTCTGAAAAATTCTCATTTTTTATTTGTTCAAATATTGCTTCTCCATTGTTCTCTTTTACTGAAACGCCTATTAGAGGTATATTAGGACTCTCAGTGTATCCTTTATTACTTTTAATTTCATATTTATCTTGGTCTTATGTCATATTCTCAATGAAATACTCAATTTCATCTTCTAATTTACTAATTTTATTTTATTATTTTGTGTATGTGTGTGAGACAGAATCTCACTTTGTCACCCTTGGTAGATTGCTGAGGCATCACAGCTCACAGCAACCTCAAACTCTTGGGCTTAAGCAATTCTCTTGCCTCAGCCTCCCAAGTAGCTAGGACTACAGGTGCCTGTGTCAATGCCCAGCTATTTTTTGGTTGTAGTTGTCATTGTTGTTTGGCAGGCCTGGGCTGGATTCAAACCCACCAGCTCTGGTGTATGTGGCTGGCACCCTAGCTACTGAGCTACAGACACGGAGCCTAATTTTATCCTTTTTTTCAAATCATGTGTTTCATTTTTTTTTTTTTTTTTAGAGATGTGGGTCACACTTTGTTACTAAGTTGGGAGTGCAGTGGTGCAATCATTTCTCACTGTAGTCTCAAACTTGAGGGCTCAAGCAATCCTCAAGCGTTAGCCTCCTGAGTAGCTAGGATTATGCCTGGCTAAGTTTTTAATTTTCATTTTGCTGAGACGTGGGTCTTGCTATGTTGCTCATGCTGATCTTGAATTGCAGGCATCAAATAATCCTCCCATCTTAACGTTCCAAAGTGCTAGGATTACAGATCGAGCCACTGCACTTGGCTAATTTTAACCTTCACTGGGCCTAGTGAGTGTTATACTATGTAATGAGTTATTTGCCTATATATTTAATTTTCAATATTTGTTATTTCTTTTGGTGCCTGTTTCTTTTGTGCCTAAGTTTGTTTCACAATGTCTTCTTTAAAAATGGATTATATATCTTCACTTATTTCTATGAGCATCCTAAACTTCTCTTAAAACTGTGTGTCTAACTGTACAAAATTAATTTTATCTGGAATGTTGTGATTGTTGATTTTGTTGGATATTCTGAGAATTAGAATTTGTCTAATTGGGATTTTTTTTTTTTGAGATGGTCTTACTATGCCACCCTCAGGAGAGTACTTTGGCGTCATAGCTCACAGCAACCTCAAACTCTTGAGCTTAAGTGATTCTCTTGCTTCAGCCTCCCAAGTAGCTGGGACTACAGGCACCCACCATGATGCCCACCTATTTTTTTGTTGCAGTTGTCATTGTTGTTTAGCAGGCCCAGGCCAGGCTCAAACCCACCAGCCTCGGTGTATGTGGCTGGCACCCTACTCACTGAGCTATGGGTGCTGAGCCTAATTAAGATTTTTTAATTGTAGGCTTCTTAGTGGGAGGGATGCCTTTACTCTTTATTCTCCTTTTTTTGGTCTCATCCCTTTAAAATCGCTCTTCCAAACAAGATCCTGCTGTTAAAATGACTTCTGGGGCTCAGGCTTTATGATCATCATATTGGTTTAATAGCATGGGAAACTTGACGTTTCTATTGTAAGGCAGTGTTTTTGTCTTCCCATCTCAAGTCTACGACTTTCTATAAAACCTTACTGTAAATACCAAGATGGCAGATTTTCCTAGCTTCTTATCATAAAGAGAAACTTGGAGCAAGAAATCTTGCTCTGGCTTTCATGGAGCACATTTAGTCCTCATTGTCCTTAAGAACCTAAAAACCCAGTATCAGAGCTCACTACCTTGAATGTTCTTCATTTCTGATCTTGTTTTCTAGTCTAGTTATGTGTATTCCATTTTTTTAATCAGCCAAATGTCAGTTTTTGTATTTTATTACTTCTGTGTATTTGGAGCAAGAAAGCAGTAGATGTGGTGATGCTTGAACTTAACATTTGATTTTGTCTTAAATCTTAATTTAAAAAAAGTTCACAAGAACACAATTTTTACAAGATCAATACTATATTATAAGAAGACTGGATTTTAGAGTGAGAACACAGGAAAAGCTAGAAACCTTGAATTGACTCTCCATGCTAACTTACTAGAATTTGCTCATGTATTTTAGTATTTAAAATATCTAAGGAGGAGGGTACCTGTTTTGGTACCCCGTGGTGATAGTATCTGAATCACCTAGGTCCCTGGACCTTCTTTTCCTAGTCACTTAATTCTTCCTATTCTAAATAACAATGTACTCATCACACATTGAGTAGAGCTTACTGTGTGAACAATACTTAAATACTTCAGCTAGGTTATTTCTAATTTTTAAAAAAGTCCTGAGTCCTTTTATAGCTTGAGTAACCCTTATCCAAAAAGCTTGTAGCCAGAAGTATTTCATTGGAGTTTTTGGTTTTAGAATATCTGCAGTATACTTACTGGTTCAGCATCCCTAATTTGAAAATCTGAAACCCAAAATGCTCCAATGAACATTTCCTTTGAGCATCTTTCAGTGCTCAAAAAGTTTTGGATTTTGAAGCATTTCAGATTTCTGATTTTCAGCTTAGGGATATTCAACCTGTATTATCATCTTTATTTTACAAAGATATGCAGGTTTAGAAAAGTGAAAAACTTGCCCATGTCATACAACTAATACAGCAGCATCCAGATTGGAGCACAAATAGTCTGACCAGAGATCCAAGTTCTACAGCTTCTTCCTTGATAGGTCATTCACTGATTGTTCTTAGCCTTATTATATAAGATTTTACAGTAGGCCATTGGGTATCAGCTGTAACACCTCCCTTGGTGGTATCTGCTTTTCTGTAACTAACAAGAGAGATACTCTTGTTTCTCTTCAGATCATATAAATCTTTTGCCTTTACAATTAGTAAAAGACTATGTTTCCTATTTTTGGTAAGATAAAGAAACAAATGTTGACAAGGACCTATAAAGAAGGAGCAATTATAAATGATCAGTTAATATCCATGACTTTAGCTGGACTAAAGAATTAAGACTCCCAATTTTAATACAAATGTAACCTTTTATGTAGATGCTTTTTGATATATTAATTGAAGAACTTACCTCTGCTAAGTCTTCAAAGCAGCTTCCTACTAGTGGATGGGGACTGCCTTCATCTGTCATTTCTACAGTATCTTCTATATGGCCCAGTAACTTTACACTAAGTTCATGTATATCTACTATACGACTAAATATATTTTCTACATCCTGTTAGGGGAGAAACAAATTAATTCAGTACGGTTGTATAATTATAAAAAACAAATTTTGATCCAAGAAGTCATTTAACATGGCAGGTAAAGTAAGAAATTTTAATGACTTAACAAATTTTAACAAAAGATCTTTCAATAATATCTGTATTGTGATATACAACTTATAGATACATTTCTCTAGGTCAGTAGTCCTCAATTTTTTGGTTTTAGGACTCCTTCATAAATTATTGAAGATTCCAAAAAGCTTTTGTTTATAAATAGATCTATCAATATTCACCATATTAGAAGTTAAAATCAAGAAATTTTAAAACATTTAAATTCATTTAAAAATAATGATGAACCTACTGTGTTAATATAAATTTCATTTTTATGAAATTTTTATGAAAACTACAACCACAAAAGAAAATTTAGATGACATTATTTCACATTTCACATATTTCTAACGTGTAGCTTAATAAAAGCAAGATTTTCATGCATTTCTGCTTTCAATCTGTTAAGATACATTATTTTGAAGTATATGAAAAAATCTAGCTTTATGCAGATATGTAGTTGTATTTTCTTTTTTTTTTTCCTTAGAGGAGACATAAATTGATATCTGTTTCATTTTTTATTTTTATTTATTTATTTTTTTTGAGACAGAGTCTCACTATGTCACCCTGAGTAGAGTGCTCTGGCATCACAGCTCATAGCAACCATAGACTTTTGGGCTTAAGTGATTCTCTTGCCTCAGCCTTCCAAGTAGCTGGGACAATAGGCACCTGCCACGCCTGGCTAATTTTTGGTTGTAGTTGTCATTGTTGTTTGGCAGGCCTGGGCTGGATTTGAACCCGCCAGCGCTGGTGTATGTGGCTGGTGCCTTAGCTGCTTGAGGTACAGGTGCTGAGCCATGTAGTTGTATTTTCAAATAATTGTAAATATCCTTTTCTTTTTCTGTGTAATTTTTCTACTGAGATAGTTCCTATACCATAAAATTCACCCCTCTTCTCCCTTTTTTGAGATAGGGTCTCACTCTGTCCCCCTGGGCTGGCATACAGTGGCATGATCAAGCTCATTGCAGGCTCAAATTCCTAACCTCAAGCAATCCTCCTGTCTAGGCCTCCCAAAGTGCTGGGATTGCAGGTTTGAGCCACAGTGCCTGGCAAAATTCACCCTTTTAAAGTATACTAACTATTCTGTGGTTTTCAGTATTGGTTGTGCAATCATCAGCAGTATCAAATTCTAGAACATTTCATTACCTCAAAAGAAACCCTGTACCCAGTAGCAGTCACTCTCCATTTTCCTCTTCTTCTGAGTCCCTGGCAACCACTAATCTACTTCTGTCTCTATGGATTTGCCTATTCTGGACACCTCATATATGGAGTGCGTATTCTTTAGCGATATTATTCCAAAATTTAACAAATGTTAATTAAACATTAGTTGCAATGTAGAATCTAAACCACAACAATTTTGTAACATTATAATCTACTGGTTACTATTATTTGAATTGATTATTTTTATCAGTTACTAAGTATTTTCATCAAATCAACTTGAGGCATGGTTCACATATGATAAGAGACTCCTTTTTCTTTTTGTTTGTTTGAGACAGAGTCTCAGTTGCCCTGGGGTTGAGTGCCATGGCATCATAGTTCACAGCAACCTCAAACTCTTAGGCTCAAGAGATTCTCTTGTCTCAGCCTCCCAAGTAACTGGGACTACAGGAGCCTGCCATAATGCCTGGCTAGTTTTTTTAGAGATGGGGTCTTGCTCTTGTTCAGACTGGTCTCAAATTCCTAAGCTCCGGGGATCTACCCAACTTGGCCTCCCAGAATGCTGAGATTACAGACATAAGGCACCACACCCAGCTCCTATTTTATTTTATTATTTATTTATTTATTTATTGCAGTTTTTGGCCAGGGCCAGGTTTGAACCCACCACCTCCTGTGTATGGGGCTGGCGCCCTACTCCTTGAGCCATAGGCACCGCACTGGGCTCCTATTTTATTTTTTTTAATTTTTATTAAATCATAATTGTGTACATTGGTACAATCATGAGGCACAATGTGCTGACTTAATATACATTCTGAAATATTTTCTCTGAACTATTTAACATAGCCTTCATGGCCTTTTAATCACTATATGAAGACATTTATATTCTACATTTAGTAATTTTCACTTGTACCCTTCTAAGATGCACCGTAAGTGTGATCCCACCAATCACTCATCCTCCCCACTCCTCTCCCTGGCCCATTTTCCCATTTCTTGTGCTATAACTGGGTTTTAACCTTCATATGCAAGCTATAGATTAGCTTCATAGTAGGGCTGAGTACATTGGATACTTTTTCTTCCATTCTTGAGATACTTTGCTAAGAAGAATATGTTCCAGCTCCATCCATGTAAACATGAAAGAGGTAAAGTCTCCATCTTTCTTTAAGG
>CAUYON010005049.1:0-67736 GCA_963573935.1 Arctocebus calabarensis | reverse complement strand
CCTAACGGACCTTACCGGACTGAAGGCTTTCATGCTGACCGCGGTGCAAAGAGAGACCCGGAGGAAGCAGGCTGCCCCGGAACTCAGGCCGCCTTCGCCGGCTAAGCTAGATGCGCTCCGCACCGGGATCGCTTCAGAATGAAGCCGGAGCCCGGAGGGGCGGCTTTTATCAGCACTCGCCGGGGCCACACGCTCGGGCTTCTTCCCGTCCCCATTGGTGAAAGGCAGTGCGTCTATCAGGCCAAGCGGACGCTCCCATTGGCGGGCGCGGGCGCGGGGCAAGCGCTCGGTCCTTCCGCGTTCGCAGCCAATCCCGAGAGGTGGGCGGGGCGGGGCCTCAGCCCAGCTGGGGTGGTAAATAGAGTACAGTAAGCGCCGGGCGGGAGGGGACTGGCTGCAGAGCGCGAGAGCGCGCTCTTAGTCCTAACTCCCAAAGCGAAGTAAGTCTCTTGCACTGGGGGTGTCCCCACGAAGCCATGCACACCTCGGAGTTTCAGCAGCCCTTAAAATCACAGCGACACGGGCATGTTCAGTAGTGCAAGGAAGAGCCACAGTCCCCTGCAAGCCACCGGCGAGCGTCAGGGAAGACTGCATTTCCGAAGAAAGTGAAAACGCATATAAATTTGTCACTGAAAAGTCCCTTTCGTAGAGTGAGCTCGTCTTTTAAGATAAAACAAAGTTATGTTAAAACAAACAAGCCACCCACGCACATATTCAGCGAGAGGCTTGGTGTGGGATTTTGCAACCCAGAGCAACGCGGGAGGCATTACTGTGAACTCAGGGAAATGAGTTCTTATTGCAAGCCTGGCTCAACTTCGCGCTGGTGCTGAGCGCAGAGACAGGGCACTTTCAGGGTTCCTTTTCAAGAACGAGTCAGGACTATCATAATGATCCTATTAATCGGAAATCATTAGGAGAATTTGCATATAGAAACTACATTTACATACACTGCCCTTGAAAAGCTGCCGGTGTACCCTTTGGTGGAAGTGACAAAGTAATGTAATTAATTATGCACAAATCGTAATTTCTGGTGTCACATTATGGGACCTATAGTATTTCCAAGGTAGGTTGCCCTAGCTACTGACTGACATCTTCACATTATTTCTATTAAAAAATTCTGTAATGTATGAGGTTTGGAATCTTTTCAGCACTAGAACTGGCTGCAACTTCAGTATTTTTTGGTTTTTTGCTGTAGAGGTTTACGACTGTATCCTTTCAGTAAAAAAAAAAGTTTGCAGCTATTTATTCACTTTTAAAAATGTCAATTCTAGGTTAACAAACCCACCATATATTAGTTTTGTGTTTTCAAAATCCTATTTTTCTAGAAAACAAACTAGAAAACCTCAGAAGAGGCAGCATCTTATTTAACTTTTTGTATCCCTCTCCACCCCTTCTGCATTTAAGAAAGAGGAAAGGGGCTGATCCAGAGGCTAAAAGCAAAGCTCATCCTCCCCCCCCCAATTAATGATTAATTCCTCAGCTGGCGGGCCAGGTGTTCTCTGACCTCTACTGTGACAACCATGTGCCTCAAGGCTTCTCGCTAGGGAGGCAGAGTTGGTGGCGCTAAGGTGGACATCACCTTGGGGAAGTTCGGCCACTCCGAAGGACGGTGGTTTCCCCACCAGCCCAGAAGCGCCTTCCCAGGGCCGGCAAAAGCCTCCGCAACGGTGCTCCTGACAGCGTTCTGATTGACGAACTCTCCTCTGGTATTAGGTCTGGAAGTGATTTACTATCTGAGTCCCCTACAGTTCGAGCCTTTTGATGTACTTTGTGTGCATGTGTTTCTGTCACATACGTGCCACAGTGGAACAGATTTTGTTTTGACACTATTTTGGTTCATGATGTTATACTTTGACTATTTTACAATAATAGCCAATGTAAACAAACATCTTTGGGATTCTCCAATTATTACTTATGATTCTTGGACATTGCCGCTCTTCGATACTGACGCATTCCTAGCTTTTTCCAAGGACACCGTATGTTAACATCCGTGCCAGCCTCATTATCCCAACAGCCAGGCTCTGGGCTGGATGGTAATGAGCATTGTGCGGTCTGACTTCACACTTTGCAAAGTTGATTAAGGCAGCGCCTTCTCCCATGATCATTTTTGTACCCTGATGTAGTAAAATTGCTAAATATGGTGAAAGTTTTCTGGTGTTTCTTTCTTTAGCTGCCATGTCAGAGTCCAGTCTGCTGGGCTGTGTTGAATTCGACTCTGCTGGCACGCTACCCAGTTTGACATTCATTTAAAGATCATTTTAAAGGGATTATAAAGCTGTATAAGTTAATGATTGGAAAAAGGCCTCCGCTGCTAGTATGCCCGTCTGAGCACGCCCGGCAAGAGATCACCTTAAAAATTGTGTTTTCGTGGGGGATCGTCGTGTTGGAACATTTTTAGGGTGGGCTAAAGAGCACTTAAAAATCTGTCAATCGGTGTCTGTGTGGGTTTGCTTTTGAGGCCTCCAAAGTTCAAATGGCCCCAGTTGCAGGAAGGGCTAGACCCGTGGGTGGCACGAAGGTGTGATGGGCTTCCGGCGGGGGGCGGGGACAGCGTGCCCCCCTCCCCACTGGGATGCCCCCCACGGACAGCACGCGAGCTGCCCTGCACTTCCCCTGGCCTGGTTCCGGGTACTCACTCAGCCTCCCCTGCAGGCCCCGCCGGCGACTCCCTTCGCGGTAATCAGAAGCAGCTCCGGCCGCAGCGCGATGGGCCGGCCGGGCCGCCTTCGCAGCCCCCGCCTGATGCAACCGGGGGCGGAGGAGCCTGCGGGGGCAGGGAGCGAGGCTCAAGGTTCTCTCTGCACATCTGGCACCATGGGGAGCGCTCGCCTTTCTTCCCCCCGGTTTTGTTCTCACAGCTGTGTCCATTCCGCCCGTGACCCCCCGAGTGATCCCTGACAGGTGATGAATTGGCAGCGGCGGCCGCGGCGGCGGCGCGCGAGCCAGGCAGCGGCAGGGCCTGAGCCGGAGCCCCGGAGCAGACTCTCTGGCGCCAGGCGCGTGACGCCGCCCATTCACGCCGCCCTGCAGCCTTGTCCTCGCGGCGCCGCTCAGGCGGCTGCCATGGCAACGGCGCCGTCACTCAGCGCGCGCGCCCAGCTGATCAATGCCTGCGAGGCCCGCCAGTCCCAGGCTCGCCCTGGCCGGGCCGCCGGCCCGTGCGCACCTGCAGCCGCTGCATGTCTTAAGTTTCGAGTGATTTGGGAAGGAAGAACTGAGAAGAAAAGGAGAGGAGGGGGGAGGACGAAGAAAAAAGGCCGGGAGAGGGAGAAGAAAGATCTTCCTTTTGCTAAGGCAGGCATAATGTGGCTTAGGGTTGCCAAAGCAAAAGGTTTTGCTTTATTTTATTTGTTTTTGCAACCGAGGCATTCCGGGTGAAGCTGGCGCGAGGGAAGGATGAATGGGGAGAAGGTCACTGTCTTAGAGTACGGGGATATTTATTTATTCCTTTGGATCTTCTGGGTCTTCGCCGGATGGCTTTGATCCCATACTCCTAAAAATATCTTTGAAGGACCCCCGCCCCGCCCCGCCCCTCGCCGTCCAATGCCATCCTCCTTGGAACTCTTGGAGGTTGCACATAAAACCATTAGATTTCTCCAGAACAGCCGCCCTCCCCACCTCGGAGGAGGCAGGAGGATGTGCAGCCCGTGTTCTCCCGACTCCTCGGGGCAGAGCCCAGCCCGAATTTGCGTCCTCATTACCACTACAAAGCAGGGGCCAGACTGGAGCCCCTTTATAATGCATTTTTCGACTGAGAACCGAGAGGCCAGAAACTTCCAAGGCAGCTTGCAGACGGAGCCGTCTCCTCAGTCCCAGCTCTATCTCCAGGGAAAGTTCCATTTTAAGAACCAGATGCCAACATTCCCGGACAGTTTATGGCATCCGGATCCCTCAAGGGTGTTCATCTGCAATTTAGAGTATTAGTAGCAATTATTTATCTTCTGTCTTGGAGAGGAGTTCCTGAACATAAATGTTCCTCTGCTGGGGCCCCCCAAACAGGGGGGAGGGGGAGCCGGTGCGCGCGCGCTCGCGCGCACGTGTGTTGGTGGCGGGGGCGGGGGGGGGCACGACTGTTTCCAGTCCTGTTATCTGGTTTAGCAGCGTTTGTTGTGGTTTTCGAGGAAACAGCATCTGGATTACATAAGGATTCAAGATTTTGCTTTTCTTGTCTATTTAATACCTTGGCAAGAGGGAGCCCTTATCCTGAAACCAGACAACCGAATTTGGGTTTAAAACGCCCTTAGATGAAGGACCACGCGAGGAAAAGAAAATGAGCAAGGCCACAAAAAGCAAACAAGGGGATGTTTATGTTTATTTTTCTCCTTTTGGGTATTTCTGAAGACCTGCCCTACTTCTTACAATTCTTGTCACACACAGCTAATAAATGGCATTAACAAAGCGTTTCAGCTACTACAGGGCTTAACAGTTGTTCTTCCTCCCCCGCCCTGCCACGATCCGGGCCATACTTCCTTCCAGGATTCCGGCGCGGTCCTGTTTGTTCAGAGCTCTCTCGAGCACCAGGTAAGACGCCGTGCTAAATCCAATTGCTGGCAAACGACTGATCCCCTTTTAAGGAGATCACTTTTCAGCTACGTTCAAAGACAGCAAAGTTTGGGAAGTTTGACAGAGGGGCCGCTTTAACTACCAGCACTGCAAATATTTTGTTACCGATGCAGTGAAGTGCCCAGATTTGTGGCCGTGTTTAGCTTTACAAAGGATTTTCCTGTGACTTTTGTTCCGGTCACCAAATTAAAAAAGAAAATTAACTTCAGCGAGAGATAAGGTCTTGGAAAACAATCTCGAGCTGTCCGCGAGCTGGCGGGAGCCAGGCTGGCGTCGCCGAGTCTGCGCCGCCGGGAGGCGTGCGTCGGGGGGTCCGGCCACCGCGGGGCGACCGGGTCACCGCGGAGACCTCCCACAGTCCGCTGTGCGCCCCCGTCTGCCCACCGGCGTCCGCAGCAGCGGGCGACGAGGGCGGGCTTGTCCGGAATCGAACTGCTAAATATTATAATGTGGCACCGAAAGCAAAACCCAAAGACCCGGGCTTGCGAGTCTCTTAACAAGAAACACATTGTGTGAGCGGGTTTTTTTTTGGCCCGAGTTGTTCGCGCGCCGGCCCCGCGGTAGCGAGCCAAGTCCATGACTTCAGTGGGGAAGAACCCGCCCGCCCCGCACCCTTGCGCGCCCAGCCGGGGCAGCCACCCCGCCGCACCCCGTGCGCCCTGTCCTTGAGCCAGGACCGGGTGCGCTGGACGGACGCACGTCCTGTGCCCACAGCTCTGCGCACGCCTCCTCCCGCTGGAGAGGCCGACGTGCCCATCGCCCAGGCACTAGCGCTACGCAGGCCATGCCGCGGGGTTTGGCCGGTGGAGAGACTTGTTTTTTCGGTTGTTTGACCCCCTTACTCCCCCCCCCCCCCGCATACTTATGGCGTTCACTCAGATTCTGCCCCCTTCCTCATAAAAAAGACAATTCGCAGACCTACCCAACCCAGTAAGAGGGAGTGTGAGCTCGCGGCTTCTGCAAGCCCCAGCCACGGGTTTGTCTTTGTCAGCACTGTCAGTTCCACGGAGAGTGTACGACCTAGGGCTGTATCCTCAGGGAGGGACAGGTGACAGGTGGGGACGCTACCAGCGGCAGGGACCTGGAAAGGCTGTGGAAGAGCAGCCAAGGGCTAAGGACCTGGGTGTTTAGCCCTGCGGGGTATTTGTCCTTCCATCTTCCCAAGGCCACACGGGCCTCCTCTGTTTACACCCGGGGCAGTGGGACCCTGGGGGAAAGGCGGGTGACATAACCAGCACGTCTGCTTTCCTCTGAGTGAAGAACAGAAATTTCTATTTCAAAGGAAAAGGCAAGAGACAAGAAGGGCCTCTTTAAGGGGAGGATTCCCAGTGGCTGAGAATAACTACTGTCTTACAAGCCTGTGTGCAGCTCACTTACTTTGCTCTTCACGGTGACCCTGAAAGTTTGGAAAGGCAAGCGCCATCTCTTTTTCACAAAGAAACTCAGGCACAGAGGAGTGACATCTCTCTCTGGAGGCCTAGACTCCAGCCAGCACTTGGTAGGACAGCACCCTATCATGGTGCAGAGATATGTGACCTTAACTCCAGGGGTGGTATTGCTTATTTTTTTCCCCTTGAAATTTATTCACAGCGAGACCAGGCATGGTGGCTCATGCCTGTAATCCTAGCACTCTGGGAGGCCAAGTCTGGGGGATTACCCTGTGCTCACAGGTTCGAGACCAGCCCCAGAGCGAGACCCTGGCTAGGGGGAAGTTGTGGGAGTGCCTGTCATGGATACTTGGGAGGCTGAGGCAAGAGAAGCGCTTCAGCCCAAGAGTTTGAGGTTGCTGTGAGCTGTGACAACACTGCACTCCACCAAGGGTGAGACAAAATGAGACTTTTGACTCAAAACAACAACAACAAAAAAAAAGAAGAAAGGAAGGGAAATGAAAGGAAGGAAGGAAGGAAAGAAGGAAAGAAAAGGAAAAAAAGAAAGAAAGAAATTTATGCACCCTGATGGCTGGATTGCCCAGAGCCATGAATTTATAGAACACTTTGTTCTAACTTTTCTCCAAAGTTAGTACTGAGTGAGTTAGTTTGACCTTTATTAACTAAGGGTCAGCTCAGATCTTAGGACTTTTCAAGCCTTAGTGTAGGTAAGAATCACATGTTTGTGCCCAGAGTTCTTTTTGCACCGCTATAAATGCTGATTCTGAAGGTTTGATAAGTGTCTGGGAAATAGCATTTTAAACATCCCGAGGAGATGCTCATGTCGGTGGTGCTGGGGCCACAATTTGAGAAGTTTGAGATAACCAACCGGCTTTTAAAGTCAGTGC
Source organism: Arctocebus calabarensis (assembly GCA_963573935.1). Taxonomy (NCBI): domain Eukaryota; kingdom Metazoa; phylum Chordata; class Mammalia; order Primates; family Lorisidae; genus Arctocebus; species Arctocebus calabarensis. The sequence goes on along the minus strand of CAUYON010005049.1, from coordinate 60,898 downwards.
CTCAGTGGGCACACTACTGGGTTGAGAATGAGCCAATTTGGCCCCTTTAAGCAACATTACGTTTGTTTTTAAAAAATCGAGGAAAAGGAAAATCCATTATATTTACTCACATCTTTACTTTTTCTCTTTGGTTCTTTCTTGTTTCTGATGCTCTAGTAGTATTTCTTTATCATTTCCTTTCTCTTTCTATTTTTTTATTTTTGTTAAATCATAATTGTGTACATTGGTGCAATCATGGGGCACAATGTGCTGACTTCATATACAATCTGAAATATTTTCATTGACCTATTTAACATAGCCTTCATGGCCTTTTCCTTTCTTTTTCAAGAGCTTTCTTTAAACATTCTTTTAGGGTAGGTTTGATAGCGACATGTTCTCTCAGTTTTCCTGCAACAAAAAACTTATTTTTCCCTTTTTTTTTTTTTTTTGAGACACAGTCTCACTATGTCACCCTGGTGTTACAGCTCACAGCAGCCTCAAACTCTTAGGCTTAAGCGATTCTTTTGCCTCAGCCTCCCAAGTGGGTGGATTACAGGTTCCCACCACAATGCCCAGCTATTTTTTGGTTGCATTTGTCATTGTTGTTTAGCAGGCCGGGCTGGGCTCAAGCCTGAATGTATGTGGCTGGCGACGTACTCACTGAGCACCAAGCCTTTCCTTTAGTCTTGTAGGATGTTTTTACTGGATATAGTATCCTGGGCTGAGTTGAGCCTTATGGTGAGAGCCTGTGGTTCCAGGTACTGGGGAGGCTGAGAGAGAAGGAGTACTTGAAGCCAGGAGTTTGAGGCTAGTCTGGGCAACATAGTGAGTCCTTGTCTCAAAACAAAACACCCCTTTCCCGAAAAACCAGTTCTGGATTGACAATTATTATTATTATTATTATTCTTTGAGATAGAGTTTCACTATTTAGTTGCCTGGGATAGAGTGCCCTGGTGTCACAGCTCACAGCAACCTCAAACTCTTGGGCTTAAGCAATTCTCTTGTTTCAGCCTCTTGAGTAGCTGGGACTACAGGTGCCCACCACAACGGCTGGCTATTTTTTTGTTGCAGTTTAGCAGTTTTTTTATTGTTGTTTTGCTGGCCCTGGCCAGCTTTGAACCCGCCAGCCCCCTAGCCTCCTAACCACTGTGCTACGGGCACCGAGCCAGGATTGACAATTCTTTTATCACTTGGCACACTGTGGTGCTTCCTTCCTTTCATCATGGTTTCATGGAGGAATCCTCAGTCATTTGACTTTTTTCCCCTGTAGGCAAGGCATTGTTTCCCTTCTCTGCTTTCTTTGTCTTTCGTTTTCAGAAGGTTGCCTATGATATGTCTTGGTATGAATTTCTTTAGGTTTTTTTGGTCTGAGGTTCTTTCAGCTTCTTTTGCCAGACTCTGGACATTTTTAGCCAATATTTATTACTTCTCATACTTTTTCTGCTCTGCCTTTCTTCTCTTTCTCTTTGAGAGTCTGACGACAATGAGGTTAAATAAATCTTCAACTGTAGTCCCATGGGTCCCTGAGGCTTTATCCAATTTTTTTTTTAATTTGTTTTCTCTCTGTTATTCAGATTGGGTAAATTCTATTCATTTATTTTCAAGTTAACTAACTTTTTGCTCTCTGCACTTTGCTTTTGAGTGTTTACTTTGATTATTGTATTTTTTCAGTTCTACAATTGTCCTCTGGTTCTCTTTTATTTCTTCTATTTCTTTGATAAGCATTTCTATGTTTTTCTTTTTTTGAGCACATTGGTAATTTCTCCTTGAAATATTTTTTTTTATTTTAGAATGATTTTATGTATTTTTTTTTTTTTTTTTTTATTGAATCATAGCTGTGCACATCAATGCTGTCATGGGGTACAATGTGCTGGTTTTGTATACAATTTGAAATATTTTCATCAAACTGGTTAACATAGCCTTCATGACATTTTCTTAGTAATCGTGTTAAGACATTTATATTCTACATTTAGTAAGTTTCACCTGTACCCTTCTAAGACGCACGGTAGGTGTGGTCCCACTGATTACCTTCCCTCCACCCATCCTCCCTCCTCCCCCTCGAAAGATTTTTACCACGGCTCCTGTGGAATCCTCATCAGATAATTGTAGCATCCCATGTCAACTTGATGTTGACACTGTTGGTTGGTTGTCTTTTCTCATTCTGTTGACCTTTTCCTTATTCTTAGAATGACAAGTTCCTTTACCCAGACATTTTTGGGGTTAAACTATGAGACTATGGTACTTATTTAAGTCTTCTGTTGTAGCAGATCTCTACTGAGGCCACCCTGGTTAGGAGGGGGGGAGTGCTTCCTTTCTTGTCCCCATCGTCCTCACTGACACTGGAGAAGATGGTGAGTGTCCCGGGTCTCACTGAGCTTGTCTGAGACTCCCCCAGTGGGGGGAGAGAGCAGTGCCTGGGTACCCCTCGGTGGGGGTGACTGTGCTGAGAAAGCTCCCCTCTGACCAGTAGGATGACTGTCTGCTCCCCATTCTGCCCTCCCTGAGACCATCCCATTCTACAGGCTGGTGCCTGGTGACTGCACGGCGGAATGGATGGTGCGGGGTTGAGTCTAGCTCTCCACTTGGTCTTTGCTGATAGGGTGGAGCTGGAGTCACGGTTTTTCTGTGGTGTTTGGTTAGAATGGGACAGTTATTATCTAAAAGTTTTCGGTTTCTTGGCTATTGTCTTACCATCATATAGCAAATCTCTCTCCGGTGACCATGTTGTGAGGAAGTCCTTGCTGGCAGTGTGAAGAGGCCACCCAGAAAAGGGTAAAGGAGAGGCCAACCCCAGATGCTCCAGCCATCCCAGCTGAGCCACTGCCTGTGCCCCTTGGACGATGAGCTCAGCTCCAGCCAACCGACCAGCACACAGTGGAAACTGTGAGAGTTCCCAGTGGGGCCCAGCCGGGGACTGAAGGACAGTGAACAACTGCTACCTCAAACCCCTGAGTTTTGGCCTGGTTTGTTGCATCGCTAGCTAAAGTGGCCTCCAGCAGAGAAATTGAGGGGAAAATCAGAGTTTCTAACTAAGTACAGTTCTGTCCATTCATTGTAGTTGTAATCATTGATAATTTATTTGGGCTTCGTTCCCCAAAAGTCTCAGAATAATGAATGATGTATGGTGCATAAAATAAATGTATCCCCTTAGCCAACACAAGTGGCTTGATTATAAAAGAAACATGAGTTTTCTGTGACATTTTGTGTCTAGTATATACTGCGGTGTGAAGTGTGGATCTCTTTTAGCCAATGAGAATTCCTACCAGCTTCCCTCATTATACAGAGAGTATATGTCTATGTGATGATTACGTGTCTTGAACCCAAATCAAGTCTGATAAATGCCCTCCCAGCTCCAGTCCTTGGAGAGGATAGGAAAGCCAAGGTGTTGTGTTTGGACCACACAGTTTCCAAGGAAAGCTGTAAGAGCAAATGATGCCACCAGACACCGCAGAAATGACATCCCAGAAGCATCTCAGAAGGGACACTTGATCAGGTTTTTAAGGTGATTTCGACATTTGAAAAATATGTACAACAGGAAGAGCTGAGTGTGGGGTTGTGATGCTTCATAGTTATTGCCAGGCCCTGTGTCCCATGGTCTTGTTGACTTCACTTGCAAAGACTTCCGGGATGGCTGCTCCCCAGTGACACTTCCCAGTGTGGCTGAGTCTGATCCTGAGCAAGCAGTCAGGAGTGGGCTGATGCACTTAACAGTCTATCCAGTCCTGTTTCTAAGCCATGAGCCCCAAACTCCCAGGAAGGAGCCACTGTAGAAGTGTCGAAGCTGAGAGACTTTGGTTGTGGCTGCTGCCATGGGAATGGGGTGTACGGGGAAATGGGAGCTCCCCCAGCGTCTCTGAGCCCAAGCTCTTGGCTCCTACCCAGCCCTTTTTGCCTTTATGCTCTGGGAGCCTCTGCGCCCCTGTTGGCAGTCTGTCCTCTGTTAAGTCTAAAGGGGTGTCCCGGGGGGCCCATCTGTAAAGGGAGGAAGACCCCTCTAGACCCTCATGCAACCCTCCGACGGGCACTGCTCCCTCCTGTTTTACAGGCCAGCAAACTGCTGGTGGGAAGGGTGCTCAGGTAACCTGCCCATGTCCGTGCAGCCAGGAGATGGTGTAGTCAGAGTCCTGGCCCACGCCTGCTCCCTTCAAAGCCTGTGCTCCTCATCTCTGCACAGAGGTACCTCCTAGGATTTTCTGACAGTGTGACACATCTCGGGCAAATGCTAGCTTAACACAAGTATTTCCCATGGGTATTTTACAATAGTTACAGGACATGCACATTTGGAACAAAATATTCTTAACCTTCCTCACCACATCTTCAGGTTCCTTCATAGCTATTGTTTCAGTGATTGCCCTTGGGAAAAAAGCACCATGCTTTTCGTGGGGTTCAAAGGGATGACAGTGGAGATGAGAATGTTCCCTGAGCACCTCCTGCCTGTGGGCAATCCGTGCATTGGACCAGGACAGAGGAGCCCAAGCATTTGGAGTGATTCTGCTTTGGGCTCCTAGCAGTGGGCGACAGAGGTGGAATGTGACCCAGGGAAAGTGCCTAGTCCTTGCATCCCTTTGTCCTTTTGAAAGTAAGAGTAATAACAGCACTTACCTGTTGAGTGTTATTTTTTGCATTGGCTGTTCCTCACGCGTAATACCTGGAAGAATATAAGTGCTCAGTGAATAGGGTTATGTGGTAAGATGCAGGATACCTATTTAAATTTAAGTTTCATATGGACAAGGAGTCATTGTCAGTATGTCTGTATATTCTACCTGCTAAATCTAGCAACCTTCTCAGTAAGTGATCACTATGATGGACACATCTAATAAGTCTATAAAGAAATAGGAACTCGTGTTTATCTTTACTAAGTTCTGACCAGTTAAGATAGATAACTGGGTGAGAGAAGACACTTTAACTAAACTCGCAGAATGCTGAGTATAGAAATTCTAATTTGAGTCCTATAGGACTAGAATGGCCCGAGGTAAGCTGTAGCAAGCTTACTGAGAAAGTCCCCACTGTGGAAGTCCCTTCCATATCTCTGCCTGAACCAGCTCATTGTGTCAGTTATAAATCGATTGCCAGGGAAACACTCCCTGGAGGTTTCTCTCCCACATGAACTAGGACTGGCTGCTCCAGGTTTTCCCCAGTGTCATCTGCTCCCCCTGGACAGCTCAAGGGTAGCCACCACACTGGAGCACCTACTGAAGAAAACAGGCAGAGGCACCTGTGACCCAGCTAGCCAAGTCAGCAGTGTGGTCGGACAAACCCACAACTCCGACGTGCTGGACAGTTATTTCTCACTCAGAGTCCACAATGGGTGTTACTGATGGGCAGATAGCTGTCATCCAAGCAGTGACCTAGGGACCCAGGCTCTTTCCTTTCTAGTGGCTGCAACATGTTCAGTGTGTGGCTCCCAGGATGTCTGGGCTCACCTCCACCAAGCCTGAAGAAGAGGAAACAGCTTGGAGAACCATGTTTGGGTGACCTTCATGGGTCAGACTTGGAACCAGCTGACAACACGTTACTCACATTCCCTTGGTTGGAACCAGGTCTCTCAATCACGAGCGTAGCGTTTCAGCACCACTGACACTTCACGCTGGCCAAAGGCTAGTCAGCAGTGTCAAGAGAACTACAGCCCTGTGAGCAGTATGCTCTGCCCTGGGGGCTGTCCTGTGCATTCTGGAACCTCGAGCAGGATGTTCCCCGGCCTCTGAGACTTACTAGGTTCCAAAAGAACCCTCTGTCCTCCCCGACCCCCGTTGTAATAACCAGTGATGTTGTTACAGACATTGTTAGGTGTCCCTTGGAGAGGTAAAATCACCCTGGTTGAGAACTCCTGGGTTAGAACTCAGAACACAGCCTACCTGATGGTAAGGGAGGCTGGTGACCTAGCTAGGAGGTTCACCTAGCAGGGTGAACTGACCCTCACCGAAGGCTGCTGCAATCCAATTCACGGTGACCTTCAACACACGGATTCCTTTGCTACTGTGGGACACTAATGTCTGTTTCAGAGGGGTTTTCTGTGCAAGGGGATATAGTGAGAACCTGAAGGATGGGGTGCTGGAGTCTGGTAGGGCAAAGAGGATGGAGAAGCTGCTGTCACATTCTGCAGCACTGAACGTCCCCGAACAGGTGAGTCGGCAAGAGAAGGATGCAGAGGAGGAGGAAATAGCCATTTATAAATGTCCTCTTAAATAACCATTTATAAATGTCTTCTTACACTTTGCAAAGCACTTAAAAATTTTTTTATTTTAAAATTTTTCTTCAATAATAATTTTTTTCATTTCAAAATATTAAGGGGGTACAGATGTTTTTGATACATGACTTGGATCAGGACAATAAATGTGCCCATCACCTGTATGGTGTTCACTGTACCTGTTGGGTGGTGGATTTTTGCCCTTCCCCTTCTCCCCGCTCCCACAAAGCCCTTTTAAAAATGGGTCCTAGGCCCTGTGGGGTGATAATGGGACATGGCTGGCCACTGTGTCCCAGGGAAGGGCTCTGATCCTATTTAAGGACCCCCTGAACTACTCAGAAGAGTGGATGGGGAGTAGAGGGGCTGTATACATCTGGTATTTGGGTGTATTCCCAGAGAGGAATTATCACTGGAACCACAACAAAGGCGATTGCCCCCACTGGGATAGGTGGGTACATGGTGTGTTCATCTAATTATACTGAATGAAAACAAGAGGAAACATGTAGGAAGCTGTTTTCATAGTCCTTTTATTAATGTTTACATGATTCAGTGCACACGCAAACATATCTGATGGAAACATGTCAGCGGTAAAACAGCAAAGTTGAGTTTTAAGTGGGGAAGTCATAGGCTTGTAAGGAATCGGATCTTACCCAGGTCAGGAAAAGAGGACAGGTTTTCCAAGCTCAGAAATTGCAGGCAGTGTGAGTGGTAGCTCCAAGGGGCTCCACATCATCCATCCACCATCCATCCACCCATTTGTCTGTCCATCCATCCATCCCTGTTTTCAGTAACTCTCCTAGGAAATTAGGAAACAGTGGAGAACTGACAAAATTCCTCACCACCAGGGCATTACATCCAGTGGGAGAGACAAAGGAACACAGCCTGTGAGTGAATGGAGTAGGTGGTTGGAAGGTGACCAAGGCTGTGGCAGTAAGGCAGGGGCGGGATGGGAAGTGCCAGGAGCAAGGAGGGGTGCATGCTGATGAAGGTGGTCCTGCTAGGCTGCATTGAGAAGGTGACCTGTGCGCAGAGACTCAATGAAGGCAAGGAGGGATCCTGACAGTATCCAGGGAACGGCACGTGTGGAAGAGGGAACCACCAATGCAAAGTCCCAAGGCACCAACACCTGGTGCACACAAGGGACATTAAGGAGGCCAGTGTGGCAGGAGGTTGGTGAATCCAGGAAGGGGAGATGGGACAATGTAAAGAGGGGTGTGGTGGAGAGTGGGGCGTTAGAGCTGTGGCAGCCAGATGGTGTTGGTAGAAGGCCTCATAGCTTGTTTGTTGCAAGGACTTGGCTTATGATGATGCAACACACCCATGAGATTGGCAAACAGTGAAGTCTGACGATGCCAAATCTGGTGAGGATGTGCACAGGTGGGAGTTCTCAAATACTGCTGCTGGGCACACGTGTCAGCTCTGCCACGTGGAATGTGAGGTGGCATTCTGGGTAAAGCTGAAGATGTGGCCCTGCCAGACCCCATGCTTCACGGAGAGTCACGGGCTCTTGAGGAAACGTGCATGCATGCTTCCCGGAGCATTTGTTTGCAGTTATGAAAATGGCCTAAATACACATTTGTGGGAGAGGGGATGAATAAACTCGGCAGAGTCTGGTGGGGGGGAATGAGATGGAGCAGTAAGAATGAGTAGATTAGATAGGAACGTATCAAAATGGAAGAAGATAAAAAAGGTAAAGATGGGAGAAAAACAAGTGGCTGCAGAAGTGTGCGTCATACTGGTGGGATGGGGGTACACATACTGGTGTGTACAGAGTGTCAACATACGCAACCCAAGTTGTTTTCAACTTGTAGAAAGTCTGAGGGGGGCGTGCAGAAATGAGAGGCATTGGATTCAGAATGGCCACTTCTCTTGGCGGGGATTAGCGTGGAGGGTCGCTCCCTGAACTTCCAAAGCAGCTGCCTAAAGCGTCAGTTCTCAGGCTGGGTGGCAGGTGCCTGTATGTTATTAGGCTGGACTCTCCACTGTAATGACTACATAATTATACACTGATTTGTCACCTAACACATCTGACACAAAAGAACTGTTCTGGGTCAGACGCCATGACTCAATTTCATGTTGGATGTTTCTAAGGAGAGAAAGCAGAAGTGGTTGTGGACACAGAAGGCTCACATGTGCTGTGGAAGTGTGAATCTGCAGGAGCTGCTGTCAGAGTTGAGAAGACCTGTGACTTGTGACAACCATGATCCCCCTGGGATCGCAGCACCAGACCCTAGCAGAAACAGCCCTGTTCCCCATGGAAGGTAAGCTCAGCTTCCTTCTGGAGCACGAGCCTCAGGTAGCCAGCCCAGTTGTCTGACCTTCGGGCCACCGGCCACGGGACTTGTGAGTGGTGGTCAGGCTGGAGCCTGGTGTCTGAGGCCCAGCTTAGGCCCTTATGGCGGGAACCCCAGGAATCTCCAGGGCTGATAAACTGCTAGGAAACAGCCCGGTGGCCGCCCATCTGCATGAGAACAAAGGCACAGTGCCTGCGAGTGGAATTTTGCAGATTTTTTTTTCTTTTTAAAATCATGCTAAGATATGTAAGACATAAAAGTTACCATTTTAGCCATTTTTCAATGTGCGCTTCAGTAGCACTAAGGGCAGTCACGTTGCTGCCATCACCACCATCCATCTCTAGAACTTTTTCATCTTCTCCCCCTGAAACTCTAATTTCTCATTCACTCCCCATCCCCTGGGACCTCCCATCTATAAGGTTTCCCATCTCTATCCGTGCTGGCCTTCTGGGTACCCGGCGTCCGTGTCATCACACAGTACTTGTCATTTTGCATCAGATCTGGGGTTCCTACACTGAACAAAACCATATGCAGACTGTCTGTGTGGGCAGAGAGAGGACACATGTCTTGAGTCTCAAAGGGACTGTGGTGGACCCTTGACTCGGGAGGAATGTGGCAGAAGATGTGCTCAAGTCCCTGAATTCACGGATGTCGCCAGAGTGAGAATGGCAGATCCGGGGCCCGAGAGCTGGCACAGCCCCTCTGCTGTTCAGAATCCTTCTTAACACGGTGTGCGGGCAGCTACGGCTGCCCAGTAGACCTGTGGCCCTAAATGCCCCCTGTAGTCCGTGGCACATGGGTTACTTTGAAAACCAGCAGTGACCTGGGCAGAAGTGTTTACATGGCTTCTCTGGGCCCGTAAGGCCAGTTGGTGGGTCTGTGAGGAGCTGTGACGATGCTCTAACCTCCAAGGGCCTCCCGGGTCTGCTGCCTTCCCGCGTGTCCCTTCCTGTGCCTGCCTTGCAGAGCCTGTGACCCATTCCAAGAAGATAACACACTCCTGTTTCTCCTGGGTCTTTGAAGTCCATGCCCGTCAGGGGCTGACGTTTGACTAATCTAGAAGTCCCGTGGACAGTTTGAGTAGTTTTAAAATTTGCCCCTTGGGAGCTCACACTTAGTGGAGTTACACATTTCAGAGAGCAATGTTTGCTTCCTCTCTGCTTGACAACAATGGAAGAGGAGAGGGCCGGGCGTGTGCCAAGCCCAGGTTGTTAGTTCAGGACTCAGCACAGCCCCAGGGAGCAGGCTCAGAGGCCACAGAACCCCGAGACACAGGGGGCAAAGCCTCTCTCTGTGCTTCCTTCCCCTCCTGGTTCCATCTCCCCATCAGGTATGGGGAAAATAGTGAGGATGGTTGTTCTCCTGTGGACAGACTAATAACACCCCCAAACAACGTCTCTGTCTCTGCTCAGGAATCGACAGTCATCTGGGCAGTAATGGGACTTGGCTGTTTTGTTCTTGAAAACAGTGCCAGGGAAAACCCGAGTACACATGTTTCCTGCAGGATTTGTTTGCAGTTATGAAAATGGCCTAAATGGGGGACCTTCCAGAAGCTCCTGGGAAGTACGGCTCCCCTGCCCCACCCCCGCCTATTCCGTAAGAACCTGGAGCGGAGTGGGGAGGTGGCCAAAGGAATTTAATTTTTTCACAAGATTCCAGGGCACTCCTCAGATCATGCTTCAAGAAACACCCACACCTTCGGCTTCTGGGCAGAGGTGGAAACGGGACTTGGGCACCTGCTTCTTACATAAGATTTCCCAGTTGTTTCTCAAGCCCACATAATTTGAGCGCCACCGTCCCGTTGACCACTGTGGCTTAGCGTTTTCTAGCCTTTTGCGCTCAACACCTGTCATGACCATATGGTGACCGAAAGTGGCCACTTCATAATGGAACCGAGCTTCTAACTTTTGGGGACACTGAAGGAACTGCAGGAATTAACTTGTTGTGCTTACCCCGATTGCATTTAAAAGCACAGCGGCTTATCATCCAAATAAGTTAGACTGCTCACCTTTGAATGCACGCTCTGTAATATTACAGAGAATGATAGGCGCCTCTTTTGAAAACGAAGTTGAAGCCGGGCGCGGTGGCTCACTCCTGTAATCCCAGCTCTCTGGGAGGCTGAGGCAGGGGGATCCCTTGAGCTCAGGAGTTTGAGACCAGCCTAAGCAAAAGTGAGACACTGTCTCTACTAAAAATAGAAAAATTAGCTGAGCATTGTGGCATGTGCCTATAATCCCAGCTACTTCCAAGGCTGAGGTAGGAGGATTGCTTGGGTCCAAGAGACTGAGGTTGCCTTGAGCTATGATGATGCCACGGCACTCTACCCAGGGGACAGAGTGAGAGTCTTGTCTCAAAAAAGAAAAAAGAAAACGAAATCGAAGCAGGCTTTGTGTTTTGGTGGTCACTGAGCTGAATAGTTTCTGTCCTCACGTTTCTTTGGTTCTGCTCCTTGCCCTGGCTCCATCCCTGCTTTTTCCCCAACGTAAGCAAAGTTCTAGGAAACGGCATCCCAACACGATTCTGCTGTTCTGTGGGCACCTCTGTGCTCGGTGCTCTGGCAGTCAGGGACTGCCTGGGTCTGCCTCCCAGCCCTGCCTACCCCTTCTGTGTCCCTCCAGGAGGTTGCCGAGGGCACTCTGCCTGCCCCAGCTGCTCCTAACAGCCTCCTCTGGGATTTCTCCAGATTTCTTTACATGTGTGACTCAGCATGACTCAGCGACCTGACTTTTTACTGGAGCCAGAATATTTTGCTGCACAACCAGCATATGGTAGACATTCACGCTGTGGAGAATAATCGCTGTAAATTAAACATGCCTAAGGAGGGGGAAAGGTTCAGATATTCAAACTCCCAACGTGGAGAGGTCGGCTCAAGGAGAGGACCAGGTTGGAAGAGCCGCTTTCCCCGTGGCTCCGAGGGTGCCTGGAAGGGAGAGGAGGAGCTGGGACACAGGGCCCAGGGGCTGCCACGTGGAGAGGGGCGGAGAGCCAAGGACGCAGCCTGTGTGTTGGGGGTCTTTGCTACTGGGGCTGCACTGGTTTTATTTGTCTGTGGGGAGAGGTACCATTGGTTCCAAATTTTTGAGTTTAGTGAACTTTTCCCCTTCTTTTTTTTCCTTTTCAGCTACGAGAAAATGTGTCTATTTAAAGAGGACAGGGCAGCAGCTGACACTTGGCAGCCTCCACAAACGGGATTTTAATGCTGCCAACCGCGTGGTGAGTTCCCGGACTCCCCAGGGTCCAGTGTTGCAGCCCCTATGACCCGTCTGCGTTTCTGGGGTCACCGTGTTAAGCTTTGGTAGAGAGCAGCCTCTTGGGAGCAGCTGGTTCAGGCCGGCCGCCCTGTCCAGGGTGGTTGCTTGGAATGTGGTGTTCACGTGGTGGAGGCCTGAGCTGGATTCCTCGCCTTTTAGAGTTTGGAGTTTTCTTCAGCTGAAGTAGCTTGTTCTGCACTAGAAGGTTGGAAGGGTTTGGGGTTTTTTTGTTGTCTTTTTTTTTTTTAGATGTCTGGACTCTGCCCTGAATATTTTAAGGGTCAGGAGTAAGGAATGAGAAGATGTTTCAGGGACAGTCTAACTGTGGGCTCTGGGTTTACGGTGAAGACAGATGGATGGGGTGCCCTTCCTCAGTGGCTGTCCCCTGACAGCCTGCCGAGGTCCTCTGGACAGCACCTACAGCCATTGGAATGTTCTGGTATAATGAGCTCCCCAAACAAGGGCCCCCTCCTTGACTCTGTGCGAATCAGCTCACAGAACAAGGGCACCTGCCCGGGAGCACAGCAGGCGGGGAAGGAGTGAAGGTCACTCGGAAAGTTGGCTGTAATGAAAAGTTCTCCACATCAAAGTCTACTCACTGATTTTGGTTTTAAAACAAAAGATCAGTGTCTCTAGTGTCCCCCAAATCAGTGAGAAGGGGATCCTGGGAAGGGCCAGGTGTATGTAGGAAACATTTGAGTAAAGGATCCCAGGGAGAAGGGAAGTGGAAGAAGGTGGATTCAACACGGAGGGACAAGCCGGTCAAGCTAAACACAGGCTTGTAGAACCTTCTCCAGGTGGCTGTGGGCCACTGTGGAGGGATGCCAGCTATCATGTCATGCTGTAGGGAGCAAGGGCAAGTTGGGAATTGATTACTTTTTTAAAGTGTGGGACTTACTGGATCAGTTTTATTTTCCTGTTTATTTTTTAACTCACAGTATCTCCTTTGAGTTTACTTCTGAAAAAACAAAGCCTGCTCTGATTTTTCTTCCCTAATATCTTCCCTGCTCCTCGATCATGGATCCCTGGGGCTGTCCGTCTGCCTCTGGGGAGTCACTCTGGCCCTGGCCCGGGACTGATGTCACCCCAGCTCCACTTACTGACAGCGGGTGGCCGAGATGCTCAGCCCACCACCCACGAGATGTCCAGACTCCTTGACTCGTGGAAGCCTGAAGCCCAGCAGGATTGGCCCGGATCGCTCCCAGGCCTTCACACCCTCACCCCGTCCACCACTCCTTCTTTTGTTCTGCAAGTCTTGGATGTCACTTCCTCTGAAATGTCCCCAGGTCTCCCGGGACACGTCGTCGCCTGCATGGGCTCCTTCCTTTATGTGGGGCAGCTTTCTGTGAGCTTCTTCAATAGAAATACCTTGGCCGCCCTGGGGCAGGAGGTTTTCACCACAGACATGGGGGTGGGGTAGTGCCAGGTTCCGGGACTACCTGTGTTCTTGATGCTTGAGAGAGATAGTTCTCTAATGCTGCCCAGAACTTCAGCATCACCTGGGCTCCTCAGGACGAGGGAGAACCTGGTCCCCGTCCTTCGGCAGCTCCCGGGGTAGAGGTAGGGCTTCTGCTCCCACACTGCCAGGTCTTGCTCTGAGCCTGACCTCGGCATCACCTCCCAGGCCCACAGGACTCATGGGTTCCTGCCCCACGTCCTCTCAGTCCCGGGTGCCGCATCTCTCTTCCCCGGGATTTCCTCCCAGTCTTCATTCTCCTCTTCCAAAGGGCTTCCATGCTGCCCTCAGGCAGGTACACCCTCAACCCCCCCCACCCCGCTCTGTCGCTGTTACATTCTGTCCATGTCAGAGTCCCCTGTGCAGCCTTGCATCTTCCCAACTGGACCTCAGTGACACCGTGAGGTCGGACGGGTTTTCGCCTTCATCTCTTGAACCTACAGTGACCACCACAGAGTTGATGATTGGTGAACAGCTGCGAAGCCGACTTCTCAGGAGCCCCTTTCCCTGGCACCACCCTCCAGGGTCTTCTAGGGACAAGCAGTCTCTGTGTGGCCAACCCCTGCCCCTGGATGGATTCCATCATAGTAGGGGACATCGTCAGCGTTGTTTCTCTCCCCTGGCACTGTGGCAAGTGGGTTGACAGCACTTTGCCGTCTTCGTCCCCGCTCCCAGGTGGCTCCCAGCTCTTCAGGGCAGGTCCCAGTAGGTCAGTCTGACCTTCCAGCTCCATCCCCCAGACAGGTCAGAGTGTCGCATCTGGGGGCCTCACCTTTCACTGTCCAGCCATGGTCTAGTCTGGGAGTTCTCTCCTTTAAGACTTAAGCAAACTGGCTCGGCGCCTGTGGCTCAACGGGCTAAGGCGCCAGCCATGTACACCTGAGCTGGCGGGTTCGAATCCAGCCCGGGCCCGCCAAACAACAATGACGGCTGCAACCAAAAAAAAAAAAAAAAAAAAAAGACTTCAGCAAACAAAGGCTTCTGTGGCCTTCCGGTGCCTGCACGTTGTCCTGGCAAGGCAGGGCGCTCCCTGTCGGTGTTTTAGCCATTGCAAGGCAATCAAGGGTATCCATATAAGATCAGAAGAGATCAAACTTTCATTCTTCGCAGATGATAAGATTGTATACCTGGAAAACACCAGGGATCCTACTACAAAAGTCTTAGAAGTGATCAAGGAATACAGCAGTGTCTCAGGTTACAAAATCAACACTCACAAATCTGTAGCCTTTATATATACCAATAATATCAGCTGGAAAAAAATAGTCAAGGACTATTCCATTCATAGTAGTGCCAAAGAAGATGAAATACTTGGGAGTTTACCTAACAAAGGATGTGAAAGATCTCTATAAAGAGAACTATGAAACTCTGAAAAGAAACAGCTGAAAATGTTAACAAATGGAAAAACATACCATGCTCATGGCTGGGAAGAACCAATATTGTTAAAATGTCCATACTACCCAAAGCAATATACAATTTTTGTTTTTATTAAATCATAGCTGGGTACATTAATGCAATCATGGGGTACAATGTGCTGGCTTCATATACAGTCTGAAATGTTTTCATCAAATTGTTTAACATAGCCTTCATGGCATTTTCTTAGTTATTGTGTTTAGACATTTGTATTCTGCATTTACTAAGTTTCGCCTATACCCTTCAAAGATGCACCATAAGTGTGGCACCACTGATTACCCTCTCTCCACCCCAGACTCCCCTCTCCCCTCCCTTCCCATATTCTTGTGCTATAGTTGGGTTATAGCCTTCATATGAAACCTTTAAATTAGCTTCTTAGTACGGCTGAGTATTTTGGATACTTCTTCTTCCATTCTTGAGATACTTTGCTAAGAAGAAAAGTATGTTCCAGCTCCATCCATGTAAACATGAAAGAGGTATAGTCTCCATCTTTCTTTAAGGCTGCATAGTATTCCACGGTATACATGTACAACTTATTAATCCATTCGTGGGTCAATGGGCATTTGGGCTTTTTCCATGACTTAGCAATTATGAATTGGGCTGCAATAAACATTCTGATACAGATATCTTTGTTATAATGTGATTTTTGGTCTTCTGGATATATACCAAGTAAAGGAATTATAAGGTCGAATGGAAGGTCTATTTTTAGACCTCTAAGTACTCTCCAAACATCCTTCCAAAAGGAACGTATTAGTGTGCATTCCCACCAGCAGTGTAGAAGTGTTCCCTTTTCTCCACATCTATGCCAACATCTCTGGTTTGGGGATATTGTCATGTGCGCTAATCTTACTGGAGTTAGGTGAGATCTCAAAGTAGTTTTCATTTGCATTTCTCTAATGATTGAAGATGGTGAGCATTTTTTAATGTGTCTGTAGGCTGTGCACCTGTCTTCTTTGGAGAAGTTTCTCTTCAAGTCCTTTGCCCATGCTGAGATGAGATCACTTGTTCTTTTGTTGCTAATACGTTGGAGTTCTCTGTGTGAGAATGGAGAATATTTAAAAAAGAGTTAAAGCCTATGGCAAAAAAGGAATGGAGATTTTCATAAAAGCCAGGAAAGTTATGGGAAGACTGGAAAGTTCCTAATAGTCTCTAGAAGAAAGAGGAGGGCTGATTGATTAAGGGCTCCATGAGCTGTGGATTGGGGCCTGAAAATTGATGAGACTTGGGGCCTAGAGGTGGGGCTGTGGGGGTCAATTATGGGTCATAAAATTGAACAGACAGGGTCATTTGGATGTAGTAACAGAAAAAACATTAGATGGTTTGAAGTATTTATGTTACTTACAACAAAGCAAAAGTAATTTTAAGCATGTCGTGAATATAGAAGAAAGAGTAGGAGAGAGAGGGCGTGCCCGAAAACTTCTAGTATGGAAAAGTATCATTTCTATTATTGCTGATTTAAGTGTATAAATGCATGGTAAATATATTTATTTAGTGTACTTTTAAAATTATTTTCTTCTACAAATATAAAAGCATGTTTTTGGCTTCTCACAGATGTAGCTATGACATTGTTCTCCCAACTCTGTTCTTCTCTTGTGGCTTCAGTATATTGATTATATATAACTATTCTGGACCCCAAACACTGTGGTTTGGGGAAAATTATTATATGTCTGAAATAAAATAGTCACAAGTTTGTATAATAGGATTTTAAAAAGTAAAGATAAACATATATAAATCTATTTAGGCTGAGTTCTGGTAGCTATAAAATCAATGCCGTTTAATGTGGACGTGTCTAACACACTACTAATGAACTTTCAAAATTGGGTACAGGCAAAACTTATTAAATGCTGAATACAAATGTCTTCATACAATAACTGAGAAAATGCCATGAAGGCTATGTTAAACAGTTTGATGAAAACATTTCAGATTGTATATGAAACCAGCACATTTTACCCCTTGATTGCACTAATGTACGCAGCTATGATTTAATAAACAACAACAACAAAATAACTGACTTTAAAATGAAAAAAAATTTTTCCACCCATTAGACATTGGAGCTATCTCCTTCCCAAGTTCAAAATCTCATTTTAAAAACTGGCATATTTCGCAAACAGGACAAAATAACCTTCTCTAAGTTCTGGAATATGACAGTGATGGTAAGTAAACCCATTGTAACCCTGAGTCCCTGGATTCACCAGTCTTTGAATCCAACTGATCTCATATTAATATACAAACTAATTGGTATATCTAAAACTCTCAGTCACCTCTCCAAACCTTCTCTCTGAGCACTAAGGGATGTCTCAGGGTGTAATGTACTTAAATACAAGTAAGCTCATGTTTTCCATTTAGGTTTGCTCTGCTGAGAGCCCTGGCACAGCTGCTGGTGCTGATGCCCATTATGGGATTATCATTAACTCCGATAAAGGTTCATCTTTCTGTGTGGCCAACATCACCAGTACTCTCTCTCCTTGCAGATTCTTAGGTCTCAGCCTAAATATTGCCCCCACTGAATGAATTTTCTGACCCTTCCACACAACTGAGTGGGGATCCTCTATTTTATATCCTCTAAGACTCTGTACTTCTTTCTTGCAGAATTGAACACTTGTAATTATTTGAGTGATTTCTATATTTCTTTGCTATTAAGACATGCTCTGCCCTGACATTTTCAACACTTTCAAATTTGTGATGTTATAATTTAAAAACGCACTTTACATAATAATTTTCTTCTTATTATGGAATAGTTATTGAAACAATGGTATCTCTTATGACCGAGGACATCTTGTAATTTGCTTCAAATTCTTTTGGGAATGTGATTAGGCAGGAATTTATTAATTATTTGTTTTCTTTAAGTTCATCTTTATTTTTGGCATTTAGAATTAAGAAAATTTTTCCATTAAATTGTGGCTGAGTTTGCTTATAAAAATTGCTATGCAATTGTTAAGGTGTAAACTTCAGAGTTAGACCTGGTTCTTGTCTTAACAAGTCATGACAATTGAAGTATTACTAATATAGTATATATATACAGTTTTTTGGCCTCTCTTTTCAGCTGGCCTGTAGATTCTTTGGGGGGCTGGGGCAAACTTTCTTGTTTATCCTTCTCAGCTGCAAGCAGAGCACCCTGCAGGTAGCAAAAGCTCAGTAAATATTTTACTAATTGAATCTTTGGCTTGCTCACTCCTCATTTCAGCCTATAAGGTGGATAATTAGTCATATAAGGACAGGAACCACTCATTTATTCAATGAATATTCACAGCAGGGCCACTGATCACTGTGTGAGTTGCTGGAGCTACATATAGCAAAGACAGGAGTTCCTGTGACAAGTTCCTGTCCCAGTTAAGAGCAACCAATAATCCCAATAATATGGGGGGTGGGGGTAAGTGCTTGAATAGATAGAGCAGCCATGGAGGTGTGGGAATGACTCCCTGGAGGAGAACTGAAAAGCTTCACAGAGTAGGATGCACTGCAAATGGACCTAAAAGAATGAATAACTAATTAATAAATTTACACCCAATCACATTTCCAAAAGTATTTGAAGCAAATTGCAAAATACATACCATGCAACAAACTGGTTTCTACAGGGTGGGGAACCTGCATTTTTTTTTTTTTTGCAATAAAGAGATGCATTAGTGTGAATGGAAAGTCAAGTGTGAATATTAAGGAGGAGTCAGAGGGAGACTTGCAAAAACCATATGACACAGAGACCTACATAGCAGGGGTGGATCCTGTAGCCTTCTGATTTCAACATGGTTTTTTCTGAAGTAGCAAAGAAGGGACAAGAAAAGTTTTGTCTCTCTCTGCTGCACCCCTTTTAATGAAATTATTTGTTATGTAACATTTAGATTCAGTCAAAAGGCCACACTTAAGGACCAGGAAGGCCACAAGTTTCCTTAAGGCTGCAGGTTCCCCACCCTGTAGGTTCCAGCAAGGCAATCTGTTTTCCACAATGATTTATGCAGAATGGACTGAGAATGGTGGTGGTGAATGAGACTAGGTTTAAGGAAGCCTGAGTGTAAGGCAGGTAGGAAGCATTTGGGTCAGTAACAGGCATTGCGGATCTGAAGTAAGGCTGTGGCAATGACAGTAACATGAGGGAAGAGTTTTTGATGCCAGGAAATGGGAATTGCTTTTATTGTCTTATCTCAATGGTGATACATTTCTCTTGTTGTTCAGTAGATATTGCTAAGGAACCATAGATCTTATGACATGCAATAAGATCTATGCATGACCTATATCACCTGTGTTCAGGGTTATTGCCTCTGGCAGTTAGCACATCAGCCAAAATTGAATATGATATGCTATGTTCATTAGGAGGCACTGCTTAGGAGGGGTGACATTTCTCAAAGTAACGAGCATTGAGTTCTGTTAGATGATCATGTATCTGCTTTGCTCCCTTAAAATAAATGAATAATTTGGCTTAATCTCTGAAATTATAGGAGATGCACACACCTTTAATTTATAATTACTGAGAAGTTATGAACTGGTGATATTAAAATTTATAGTTATAATTTCACTTTTAATAACTTGTTCAGACCTAAGAAGACATCTCTTAAGAGAAAGGAAAACATAAGATACTGATTATCAGGAATTGTATAATAATAATCAGGGTTATCCAGAGAAACTGAACTGGTAGGAGACAGAGACTTGTACAGATATCTGTAGATCATACATCTGTATTTAGAGGGAGGTTTATTAAAAGGTAGTACATATTGGTTGACACGATTAAGGAGCTGAGAAGTTGATCTGCCATGAGCAACCTGGTGACCCAGGAAAGTTGGTGATGCTGGTTTTTTTTTTTTTTTTTTCTGCCTATGGCCTTAGAGCTGGAGAGTCAATTGGTGTAGATTCCAATCTGAGTCTGACGGCCTGAGAACCAGGAGCTCCAAGCCCAGAAGAACATCAATGTCCCAGCTCAAGCATTGGGCAGAGGGAGGGAAGGTCCCTTCCTTCACATTTTTGTTCTGCCCAGGTCCTCATGGGATTGGTTGATGCTCACCCACATTGGGATGGCCTCCTGCTTTGCGGAGTCTTCTGATTCAAATGCTGATCTCTTCTGGAAACACCCTCACCCAGAAAAAAAAAATTCAACCCAGTAGCTGAGCATCCTGTGATCCAGTCAAGCTGACATAACAAATGACATAAAGCACCTTTAAGTCAGGAGTTTGGACCTCAAACATCTGTTTATCTCAAGGCAGAACAGGCCTAAAAGGACCTGGGTTAAAAGCCCAATACCTTTTGGAGGGAGAATTTTCTAATCATTCCACCCTTTTTCCTCAACGTTCTGCCTTTGTTTCATCTTACTCTGATACTTTCCTTTACAAATGTGAGTGGGCCTGTATTGAATTTAAATTGTGAAAAAGCTATATAAGGTTTAAAGTGTTAATGACTAGTTAAGGTATTAGAAAGAGCAAAAAAAAAAAAAACCCACAAAACATTATGAAAGAAAATAGGATTGCACAGTAATTTCATGACAAAAGTGCCTCTGTTTAATGATTTGTAAAAGAAGTAGGAAGCATTTTCAGTGAAAAGTGCTAATTATTTTGGTTTTCCATAATGAAAACCTGTGATGTTATTTAAATGTCTTGTTCATTAATTTACTTTGTGACAATGGAGCATTTGTTTACTTCATGTATTTTCTCATTTCTGTGCATCAAAATGAGACTGATATGATCTATGAGTTTGAGTTTTTTTGGAAATTATGGCAATAATCTCTTGACCATGAAAATTGATAACTTTTAAATTGGGTTGCTTCAGGAGCAGCAAGAATATTCCAGTCAGCCTTTGGGTCTATTGTTTCATTTATCATCCATCACATATCCTGGAAAATGGTTCTTTATTCTGCTTTGTCAGAAACATCCAAAAATCAAATAATTATTGATATACACTTGGTGACTTATGTCTGGAATAAATTTAAAGGCTACTAAAGAAATTAACCTTGGTAACAATTGTTTCTGCCATACTAATGGCTCTTAAGGAATGATTTAATTGTGCATATCTGTGGCAGGCTGCTCAATGACAGTGCTGTTCAAACTAGAAAAAGGAAGAAGGTTCTAAGGTCAAATGCCAGAAATAGCATGTCCTGTCACACTTGAATGAAGCAAGTTAAAGAATTTTTGGAGCTCAGATTTTTCTTGAGTTTGATGGGAATAGGAATTGTGAATTTACGGGCCCTCTTTCTTTCTCCCTCCCGGCTACTGACTTATTGCTTCCTCTTTTCTTCTCAAAGCCATTAGTATGTGGTGGGGGTGTGCAAGAGAGGGGACAGCTGGGCTCATATACACTTCCTCCCTGTGTTACTGCTGCAGCTAAGCCGACTGATCTCCTATCCAGAGTTCAAGGTTTCTGTATCTGTGCAACAAGTTCCATCCACCCTCCTCAGCTCTCACTTACCTATCACCCAAGTGAAAGTCAGGTGTGATTTAGCAGACAGTGCCCAGCCTCAAAGAGGACAGACCCAGATCTGTCTCAAGATAGACTAGTCTAGTGACCCTGTGACCCCAGGTGTCTGACTTTGGTTCTTAACTTGCTAAGGCCATACTGACTCCTTTGAGTTTACTCTAGAATTTATGGGCAGTGAAAAGTCCTCCTGCTCAGTAGGGTCTTTTGGAAATGGCAATAAAATAGCAGCATCCAGGGGAAAATCAGTGCAGATAGTAAATGAGTGATTTCCCAGAAATTGGCTGAGTAAAATAGAGACAGAATATTGATTGCCTATTTTGTGCTATGCTCCGTGCTAGACGTTTTCATAAAAGTCTTTTTCGAGAAATCCTTCTACTTGTTTGTCTTTTCACTCTGCCATGCTCTCAGCTAGGCTGCTCACCTCTTGTTTTTGCTAGACTGCTTGCTATTTTATGCATTTTGGCATCATCTCAGTTTAGACTGTCTTTGGGAGGGCCTAAGATTTTTCTAGGTATAATAGTGATGTAACTGGCAAAAGAGGAAAAGGAATTACTGCAAGTTGTGATTTAGCTAATTCACAGTGGAGAAACACTTGAATTAGGAGTTCTATTCCTTGTATGAAAAACAAGGCTAGACAGGCATTGACTTTCCTTCTTTTCAGTATATATTTACATGTCTCTAGGGATGGTTGCTTAACGCAATACCTTTCAATCTTTAAACATAACAAATTTATTCAAACAAGAAAAGAAAATTTCCCTTTATAGATTTTATAAACCAAACAGGCACTTTGAAAATATTTCATTAGAAACAAGTTTATCTTGGGTGGCGCCTGTGGCTCAGTGAGTAGGGCGCCAGCCCCATATACCTAGGGTGGCGGGTTCAAACCTGGCCCCAGCCGAACTGCAACAACAACAAAAAGACAACTTTATCTGGTTGACCGACCTTCTTACCGACTTCATGTTGTACCATCTCAGACCTCACTGCACTCTGTTGACCCCTGCTCAGGCACATGCTCTCCATATAGTGGGAATCATACAGCCCCTGCAGCGTTGGGCTACATGGTCCTTACGTTAATCCTTAAGGATCCTTAAGTTCCTTACAGGAACCGAGAGTGACTGTACAGATAGCTTTGGCAAAAGTTCCAGAGGCATTTTTGATTGTCGTAGCTTGGGGCAAGCTCCTTCCTGAAGCTGAGTCAGCTTCACATGAACTGTATGAATGAAAGAGAATTACTGTGGAGAAAGTGATTCCCTAAAGGAAAAACACACTGAATAGACAAAGATTTACTTCAATGAATATGTATAAAAATTTAAATTACTAAATGAGATCTGGATGAGATGATAGAAAGTAAATGATGTAGGAAGAACTTAAGCTTGATTTGGCATATGATCTGAAGGTGGTCTTGCCCTTGGCTGTTTTCTGTTCCACTGTAACAAGAAGACCACTGGGGTCTTGTGATTACATCTCAATGGAAAATTGAGCATCTCAAATGGAAACATTTCTTTGATTTGATATAAAACATAGAAAAAGCATTTCTACTTATATTTACCAAGTAGTTTTGTTTCTCTAAGACAGTAATCTTTCGCCTGGAATAGTAATAGATGAGTGCTTTAAAATTTAAATAATACAGGAATTATTATTATTATTTTGGATTCTTGTATGGAAAAGCAGACTGATAGGCAATGAGAAAATGTATCTGCACAGTTTCTAGTAATGAGTAGCCAGTTTTTGTCAGCACTATAAGAGCAGCAAATTTATAGCAAGTTGGTAGTTATTTGCATTTATAGATGTATTTAAATAAATGTTTTAAAATGTTCTACTGGATTGTAATCATCCTGGTTGAATCAAGCAACGAAGAATGGAAAAGAAACAGCTTTGTATTCACTTCTCTGCTTAAGAGGGGACTGGGTCAGGAGAATGAACCCAGATAGTGATGAATTGCTCTAGGAAGGGGCTGGAGGTGTGAGAGGGGAAGGCACCTCCCTCCAACAATGTCCCCACTTCCAGGAGTCACAAGCACACAGTTTGAAAAGGGCTGATATAAAAATCAATGATGGAATCAAAATCACTTTATAACATTACTATCATAGATAGACACTTATCTGTGGTTTTCATTTAATTATATATGGGAGTGATATTACAGATATTCAATAATTGACGTGATACAGGCACCTGACTGGCACTGATCAATCAGAGGAGATTCCAGCTTGAAACATCTGAAATATCTTATAGGTGTGTTTCAGCTGCATATCAGCTCTGTATGTCTATTCATATATGCAAAACTGCTAGTCATTACTATTAATAAATATTTATATCAGGTCACACTTCAGCTCCATTGCAGTCAATTTCATATCAAAATTACTTCTGATAAAACTTTGGGAATTTTATCTTTCCATGCCCATTAAAAACACAGAGTAGACCCTCCATAGCTGACCACATCCCTCCATTGACTGCCTCCTGAAATTGATCTAATTTTCACAGGCTGGACATGTACTACATGTCTGTAGCATCACAGTAGGCTTAGATTCTTACTTAAACCATCTCTGTATATTCACAGGCTGCTGCTGTGCTTTGGGCGGTCAACTTATAGAGGTTCTCCTGTATATAATTTGTCATTAAATATTATACCTACAAAATGTTTCTTCTTGGAACATTAGTTATCTAACTAACTAACTCATTGCCTAATATTAAGTTCATACATGTTAATTGGGCTCCTACTGTGATCCAAACAACGTGTTGGTCCCTGGACATGCAATTGAAGATAAGGTCAATACCCCATGAATCTTATAGCTTCACTAGGGAGATGAATAACAGAAAATTTCAAAGCAGAATACTAAATTCTGGCATGGGGAAATACAAGGAACTGTGAAAACAATGATGAGTGGCATCCGTAGAATGATACACACCTGGGTTTAGGGATTATGGAAGACTTCTTGGAAGAGGTGTTAACTAAATTGTGACTTAAAGATGCATTAACAGGTGGGAAGCAGGGAAATAGAAAGAGAGTGGTTCAAGCATGTGTAACATTTTAGAGACAGAAAGATCAAAAAACTCTAAATGACCCCAAAGCAGTATAATATTGCTTGGGAGCTCTAGCTGTTGTCCCTTATATGAAAAATGGGAAAATTACATACTTAAGCTTCTTCCCACTCTAATATTTGTTAGTTTTTTCCCCTGTTTGAATGATGGATACCTATAGTCTATTCTGTAAACAGAATTCCATCAGTCTTCCCTGAGTTACTATATTTAAATGGAGTCCCCGCTCATCCCCAGTGTTCAGTGGAGAGCAGCGTGTGAGGATGTGAAGAAGCATTCCAGCTTCCACCTGCTGACTCCTGCCTCTGTGACTGCGTGTGCCCTTTCTCTTCTTCTTCTTCTTTTTTTTTTTTTGTGGAAACAGAGTCTCACTCTGTTGCCCTCAGTAGAGTGCTGTAGAGTCACAGCTCACAGCAACCTCCAGCTCTTGGGCTTAAGCGATTCTCTTGCCTCAGCCTCCCAGGTAGCTGGGACTATAGGCGCCCGCCCCCGCGGCTAATTTTTGATGTAGTTTGGCAGGGGCCGAGTTTGAACCTGCAGCCCTTGGTATATGGGGTCGGCGCCCTACTGGCTGAGCCACAGGCGCCGCCCCCTTTCTCTTCTTATTTGTTCAGGATTTGAATCAAAGTTTCTGTCTTATCACAGCTCTTTGGCTCCTTTGGGTAGAGCCAACCCCTGTATGCTGCAAACTATTTTCTCATATCAGTTGAAATTCTTTATGCCTTATTCAGCCTATAAGTCATCTGAAGATAGGGGCATTACCATTTTATTATTGGGGCCTTGGGTAATGTCTATCATAGGAAATTAGGGGGACATCTTACTCCCCTTTTGAAGGATGATTATACTTATAAGGTTTACTACTCAAATTTGAACAAGTATTGCTTTTACTATTTCCTTCCACTGTTTCAAAGAAGCTAAATTGGGGAACAAGGCATGGATCAGGAAGTTTATAAGGTCTTGCTTTCTACCCACTGAATTGGAAATAGGTTTTGTTCTATTGGCCTGACCTCACTTTATCACTTAGTCACAGGCCATTGGACAATAAATCACAGGGTTGGAGATAGATAGTGGAAGAAACCCCCAAACATATGATAGGAAATGAGAGACCAACTTTCTTCCTTTAGGAACAATGTCCTTGCTCACCAAAAGAATAGGGGTCAATAAATGTCAGGTTCTGACCAGCCTCCCTTCTTCACGAGCTAAAGTGATTATTTGCAAGCAATTTTTGAAATTCATGTAAGTGAAACCATCTGTATATGTAACTATACATGTATACTCAATAACTCTGAAAATCTCCACGAAATCTAAATAACTAACTAAAATGTCATAAAATGTCAGTTTAGTGACTTGATGGTTTTAAAGAGTCTTTTAACCCTAAGAATATAAGTTTCTTTAATTTACGACACTAACTTTACCTAAAATTATTGCATCCTTGGGATGTGGTGATCTTGGTCAGGTAATGTTCTAGATTATAGAAAATAGGCTGATTCTATGAGGAAAAAGTCTTGCTGGGTTTGTTTTCTTTTACTTTATATTTGACCTTGTTGTAGGATAAGGCAAATTGTCACTAAACATGATAGGGACCAATGGACATGCTTGAATGCCAAAGAAGCTTTTGTTTATTAGAGGCTGTGAGTCCTTTGATGCATTGTCTCTGGTCTGTAGACTACCAAGCTATAGGATTACAGCTTTAGGTAGTTTCTTTATTAGATATGATATCTATTAACTCTGTCAGGTCATACCTAAAATAATTTAAAAAAATAATCTAAATAGACTAAAATAAAACTAGATCTTGTGCCTGAAAAACACAGAGAAGACTATTAATTTTTAAATTTAGTATGATTAATGAAGATTGATTGGGGTGCACTTAGCAAATAATTTCAGATATAGTAGGACGTGCACGGTGTAGAAACGAATGTTGAGTCTCTCGCCTTAAGCTGTGGAGCAGGCGCCTTTTTATTTGTTCATTAATCTAATTTTAACTCTTTCCCCCTCCATTGCACTTTTATTTGAATGTAATTTGTGGGACAACATCTAGAAGGGCTGATATTTCACAATTTATCCCCGAGACTTGCTGCCTCCCGTTGTCAGGACTTCCTGAGCATTTATAGTGTGCCAGGCAGAATGGAACATGCAGAAAACACTTTTCCTGCTCCCGAGGAGCTTACTTTCTAAAAGAAAAAAAAATTCACCTCTCTCAAATAGCATTTTTGTTTGGTGTCTCTGCGAAGTACTGGGGAAAGAGTGTTTAGAGTGGGCTTTGAATATAACTTAGCCCCCTCACTAGTCAGAGAACAGAAGAAGAGAAAGAGGAAGGATTTTAAAGACAAACAATGGCCGACTGTTCAGGACTGTTCAGGATAGGCAGGATTGGAGATAAATACAATTTCACGCACTAAGGAGAGATTTGCTATAGTAAATATAATGTTGGAAGTAGTATACAGGATGTTAGGAAAGGAAGCAGGTTACCTCAGAAGTTGAGTGGAGCCAGAAAGATCTTGTGACCTTTTCCCAGGCCCACGGCTACCAAGTTGGTGGCAATACAGAAGGCTAAAAGAGGAAGGTGATCTTATGTACCTAATAAATAGATAGAATAAAGGATCAAAATTGAAGTCAGTTGATAAGAGTATCAAGAAATTCATAAAAACCAAAAGTGATTTGGAAACACAAAACTGACAGTTTATGCTACCCAATCTCATGATGGGCCAAGAACCTTGTGGCTTCATAAGTTAAAAAATGCCATATACCAAAATTTTAAATGGAATGTTTTTTACCAGTAAATCTCTCCCCCTTCTCAAGTAAAAATAAGAGCTCATTTTTGTGGGGGGAAAAGAGAGAGGAATATGGGTCATCATTGGGAACAGTAGTTATATTAGTAGTATTTTTATTTTCATAAACTTTGTGTTGAAACTTGGTAAAAGCCAATCACCTGCCAAGAAGGACAAAGGGATACATTTAAAATAATGTACCACTTCTTTTAGAGCAGTTTCAGAACACTAGGCTAATTTACATGAAAAGCTGTGTAGAAAGCAGTTGAAAAGTCCATTCATAAAACTTTTATTCCACTTCCATGAACTTCATACGCATGTTCTTAACAATGATGCTTGTTCACGAAAATGTCATAATAGGTTAAATACACCTAGCCATCATCTCAAGTTATTTCCCTGTTAACTATTTTTAAAGCACATACATGTTAGGCAAGTATCAAAAAAAATCAGAAAAGCAAAAAACCTAAAGAAAGATAAATATATGGTTTTTTTTGTCTGTTTTCTGACTATGCTTGATTTATACAACACAGTGGATATTAAGCAGTTCATTTTTCTGCATCTTTACCTATACATTTGTTCTTAGATTGTCTAAAACTTTTAAATACCAATACAATGAGTGTAACAAAAATAATGAAAGCAAACAGCTGGCAACTTCACAAATGGAATGTGAACCTTTTCTGTCCTCATCCAGAGTAAACTGGGTCCCAGCTTTGTCTGAAGGCACATCTCTGCAGTTCCTTTAGCATCTCTGTAGTTAAAGGCGTGTGCACTGAGACGGAGTATTCTACAGGTAGGCATGGCATAACATCTAGTGCCCTTGACGTTTCTTCCACAGCCTAGTAAGTGCTCCAAACCTTAAAGTACTCGAAATAACTGCAGCTCTGACTAGAACCATTCCCCCCTTTTATTCCCAACCGGGATAAACTAATATGCAGTGTTCTTTGGTTAGACATGGAAGCACTTTTAACACCTACTTTTTTACTCAGGATCACAATTAATATCCATTCATCTTACACTTCATTTTAAGAAATTTTAACTATCTTCCATGCATGTGAAATAATTGAATTGCTTGGAATTTATTCTTGGAATTTATTCTTACCTATAGTTGGGAATTATTTGTCTCATCTCTTTTTTTTCTTCCAACCGTTTGTGTCTTTATTTGGTACACCCTTACAGTGTTAGATAATTGCACAACTTTGTCTATCCAGATTATCCACTGAAAAGCTCAAACTTATGGCCTGCCCCCTATGGCTCTTTACACCATAACAGTAACACCTTATTGGCTGTTCTACCATCCCGACACCTCCCCCAACCGAGATTATATCAGATGCCCTTGTCTTTTGCTCTCTCTCTCTCTCTTTTCTCTCCCATCCCCCGTGTATGTCTCTTCTCCTCTCCTGTTCTCTCTCTCTCTCTCCTCTCCTCTCTTCCCCCATATCTCTCTCTCTCTCCCCTCCTCCTTAATGCTGCTCTGCAGCTTCCCCCACCAATAAAGACCTTTCGTACAAGCCTTGGTGTTCTGTGAGTTTTGTGCCGGTAGAGTGCCCCCCTTTCATACAGATAAACTCTGATTTACTTGGCATAATCTGTTGCATTTGTAGGGATTTTTAATTGCAGTTTTCCCCCTAGCTTTTGGACTATCATATAAATTTATAGACTGAAAAGATTTAAAGCAGAAGGGAGAGAAATGGATGTTGCCCTTTAGAATGATTGCATAAACTTACTAGAGGAGCATATGGTATGAAAGGAACCGACTGATAACGACCACAGTTTGGGGAGTAACGGTATCTGTTTATGGTTTCAAGAGGAAAATCAACAAAGGAAGAGAAACCGTTGGCATCTTCATGTTTAATAACCTTTTGCTTTTGTTGCTTAGAAAATCCAGCATTCTGACAAAACAAGTGAAAACGTATGACAGTGTTAGAGAAATAAGTAATTTTGATTGAAAGATTTTCAGAATCCTTTCAGATAAGATTATAATTATATTTGGAACATAAACATATGTGTTATGGAAAAAAAAAGTTTTTAAAATAATTTGTCTTTTTTACCTAGGAAAATCTTATAGTTGACAGAAATTTGATTCCCTAAATTCACAAATGTTTTACCTTACATATTTCAAGATGCTTGCTGTGGAGTTTCAGCATAAAGATTTGGCTGACATTTTATTTGGGGATGTCAGTGGTAGTACTATTGTTGGCAATTCGGTGGGAAAATTAAGGGCAAAATGAAATATTAGATTCCATTATAAGAAAGTTATTGCTAATTAAATTCCACCATCATCTTTTTCCCCCCTATATTTTGGTATCTGAAACTACTATCCATCTAGTCCTTCAAGTCAGAAATAAAAAATCAGTATAGATTTACCTTCTTCAGCTAACATATATGACCAACTATCAAAATGTATTGCTTCTCTTCTTTTTTAAACATTTTTTCATTATGGCACCACTTTTTTTTTTTTCCCATTGCAACTGCGTTCGTTTGGGCAGGCATTTGTCACCTAGTTGATAGGAAGCTTTTCTTCTTTTCTTTCTTGGATCTTTTAAAAAAGATTCTTTATCCTAGACATTTCCAGAGGGAAAATTCTAAACTAATCTTAGCTTGTCACTTCTCTGTTTCAAATCGATGTCTCCTGTTTAAATTCACTCTTCCCCTTTAGGGTGAAGTTCACTATCAGTCCTCTCAACTGAACAAAAAAGACTCATCCCTTTCACTCCCCGATGTCCCCCTGTCAGCCATATCAAAGGACACACACCCAGTCTTTCGTGTATAGTGCCCATGTATACCCCCTTGAACATTCTTATTTTTTCACATTCATTTAGCTAACTCTCACTTGTTACTTAAGGTTGAAATCAAATGTTTTCAGGCAAAGCTGTTTTGGACCACTAAGATTGTGTTAGGAGAGGCCTCTTTGCAAACACCTTTCCTGTACTTAGATCCATTATAGCACTGTTTCTAGTACCATTGTGAATTCCTCATATTCATTTCTGCCACTTGAGTGTGAGCCTGTAAGCCCAGGATTCGGATTTTATTTGAGGCATAGCAGGTACTCAATACACAGGTGCATGCAGGAGTCTGGGGAACATATGGAAGCAGAATTATCCTCCCTTCGTAATCAGAGGGCTGTGTGCCCTTGAGCCCCTTTGGAAATCAGCCTCAGCTTCTATGATCACAATTCACAGGAACTTTATTTATTTATTTATTTATTTATAATTTTATTGAATCATAATTCTGTACATTGGTGCAATCATAGGGCACGATTCATATACATTCAGAAATGTTTTGATCGTACTGTTACAGATAGCCTTCATGGCATTTTCCTGATCACTATATAAAGACATTGATACTCTACATTTAATAAGTTTCCCCATTACCCTGCTAAGATGCACCATAGTGGAGGGAGGGCAATTGGTGGGATCACACCTACGGCTGCATCCTTCTTGCTTCGCCTTTGCCCCTTCTCCTCACCCCGCCTCCCGAATTCCCGGGGAATCCCAGCCTCACTCTGACTCATCAAACACACGCTCTGCCCTGAGTTCTCCTGGGGTACAGGGCCTTTGAAATTTCCCTGAGCTTCTGCTGTAACATTTCTTCCCTAAGGCAATTGATGCTGCACATTCTAGATACCCAAATTACTTGCTAATACTACAAAATATCATCCTGCCACGATGTCTGTTCCCATTTACTGTGAAACCATCCCTACTGATACCTTCAAACACAATGCTGATCTGAGCTTCACCACAGCGGGGGCCACCCTGGGTACAGCCCAAGGTCACCGCCACCCTGCTAGCTCTGCTTCCTGCAGCCCTCACCAGCACCTTCCTATTCCTCTGCTCCCCGTGCTGCAGACCAGCATTCAGGTCCCTGACACTGGCCCACCCAGCGGCGTTTAGCACGGATGTGCTGTTTCTCAGCATAGTCCTCGGGGACTTCCACCAGGAGGCAAACTCACCTGAAGTCTCCGTGTTGCCAGCAAATCGCCACTTTCTTGCTGAAGCAGAAGTTGTTCCCCTGACATTGAACGGCCTGACATATATGATAATATCAAGACAGCCAGGCTAGTAAGAGGGGACAATTTGTTTTACAGAAGAAACAAAATCTTCCTAGGAGGTCTCCGCATTTCTCTTCTTAGTCTCACTGTGCAGTCTCCCCAGAGTCTATTCCCACTCTGTAGTTAGGGCAGGACTTAAGCCAATGAGTTCAAGGCACGAGGCTGTTTGCTCCCCACGTGGTTGAGAATAAAAGCCACGTCCATTTGAGGGTCCACAAGCTCCTATGTGATCTGGCTCCCTATCACCTCTTTCCATTTTGCTTATTC
Source organism: Arctocebus calabarensis (assembly GCA_963573935.1). Lineage (NCBI taxonomy): Eukaryota > Metazoa > Chordata > Mammalia > Primates > Lorisidae > Arctocebus > Arctocebus calabarensis. Next base: position 29,809 of record CAUYON010005049.1, on the reverse strand, counting down.
TGCTGTAGTTTCCCTGTCTTCAATCCGGTTCCTAGAAGATGCAAGCATGCTTTTATCCAAAGGTTTTCACCCTGAGACCATTTCCTTTCCCTAGAATCCTCTTAAACTCATTGTCTGTCTAGTTTGGCGTTATTTTTCAAATAGCGGCTCAAAGGAGACCAATTCTCCTACCCTGACTGTTCCACTTCTCTCTGCAACCACCATCATTCCTCCCTCCGACACTTTCTCTGACTAGCCCTTATCAAGTCTAACATGTTTCAGACATTATTTGTTGACCGTTTCTATTGTCTTTCCTTCACTACAATTTAAGTTCCTGGAATACAACGATTTTTATCAATTGTCGCTTTAATTCTCTATTTCCAGAACCAAGACCAATACCTAGTAGTTTGCATTCTTTCAGTAAATATTTGTAGAATGAATGAATAACGCATGATTCCTTAGGAGCTGGGTCACTGAGCAAAGAAGGCTGTGGTGCTCTTCCATTTAGTTTCGGTAGAGCTTCTTCACCTGAATCCTCCACAGGGAAGCACATCTTTTTGCATCTCCTCTACTCAGCAGAGGGTATCTCTGTTTACTAAAGCAATCTCCAAAACAATTCTGGAAACATTCATCTCCCTTTCTTTTCATTAAGGGTTTTCACTGGTGTCAGGGTCCTTTCTGCCCCACAAACTTTTTGAAATCTGACTCAGTAAGCTCAAAGACTTCCAAGAAAATGAAAACACTGATGCTCTGTTACAAAATCCTGTGGTTTCTAAAGGACCTAAGTCCTTCTAAGAACGTTACGAAAGGTAATAAATGCCTTTCAATGAACATTTTCTCTGTCAGTTATAGCCTTGGGTACTTCATACACATTAAATTTAAACCTCAGAACTGACAGGTAATGTAGGTGTTATTTATATTTTACAAATAAACATGAGGTTCAGAGAGGGAAAATTATACTCCATCATTTTCCATTCTTTACAAAGCTAAGGATTCCATGGCTCAGAAATATTTCAGAGAAATTTGTGAGACCCTGCAACCCCCATGAAGACAGTTTATCTGAAGACTGAAGTCAGATGTTGTTTCTATTCTCCAGTATAGAAACTTCATAAGGACTACTGAGACCTAGGTTGTGAGTTCGCATCCAGCAAAGATCTGCTATGTATATAATGTGAAATAAATATTTTTTTAATTAAAAAAAACTCCAGACTATTCGAGAACATTATATTTTGAATAAAAGTAATCCTCAAAGACAATGCATTAGATGCTTTAATATGTCTTTATTTTTATTAGCACCACATTTTATTTTAATTGTTTTTTTAATTAAATCATAGCTGTGTACATTAATGCCATCCTGGGGTACAATGTGCTGGTTTTATATACAATTTGAAATATTTTCATCAAACTGGTTAACATAGCCTTTTCCGCATTTTCTTAGTTATTGTGTTAAGACATTTATATTCTACATTTAGTAAATTTCACATGTACCCTTGTAAGATGCACTGTAGGTTGTGGTGCCACCGATTGCCCTCCCTCCACCCAACCTCCCCCCTTCTCTCCCCTCCCTCTCCCCTTTCCCCATATTCTTGGGCTATAATTGGGATATAATTTTCATATGAAAGGTATAAATTGGTTTCATAGTAGGGCTGAGTACATTGGATACTTTTTCTTCCATTCTTGAGATACTTTGCTAGGAAGAATAAGTTCCAGCTCCATCCATGTAAACATGAAAGAGGTAAAGTCTCCATCCTTCTTTTAGGTTGCATAATATTCAATGGTGTACATATACCACAATTTATTAATCCATTCATGGGTTGATGGGCTCTTGGGCTTCTTCTATGACTTAGCAATTATGAATTTGGCTGCAATAAACATTCTGGTATAAATATCTTTGTTGTAATGTGATATTATGTCTTAAAATGATAAATGACTATGGGAAATTTAGGCAAAGGTTAATCTTTAATCAGACATATGAGGAAGAAAGATTTGGATGAACTATTATAATTTGAGTTACACCACTGTGTTATCACTAATTATCAGTGAACAAGAGCCACAAAAATTCATATATTTTCCTCAACCCCAGAGCACCAATCCACGGCAATAAATTAGGAAATAATATCTCTATGGAAATGGTCACTATTTTGATGTTTTGTTACTCTGATTACAATACTTTCTGATGGAAAGAGTCATCTGTGAAACATGAATGAAAAATATATCATGTTGCCATAGATCCACATGGATTATGGGCAACCAAGTATTGATGTGGCTAATGTCTTTTACACTCATGTAATTGACATTTGTTGTACAAAATTGTTTTTGTCATGGTACATTCTCATTGTGCCTATATGCTGTATCTCTGTGCCATATACAGACATATTTCCAGAATACAAAATCCTGGTAAATGTCTAGCTATAAATTTTAGTGTTACCTCTTGAGTGGGTTGAGTGATTTCCATGATAGCCATCTGGAAATATGACTAGGCTTAAAATGGTTTTTAAGTAAAAAACCACACTATCTGAAATAATATTTCTAAGACCCATTATCCATTTGTTTAAAAAAATAAATGTACTCAACCTGAAAGGAAAGAGATTATTTGAGTTTCCACTTAATCCCTAACAATGTCATTGTATTACTTATTCTTTTTCATGTGAAAACATGAGATATTGTCTCTTTCTAAGGGAATTGAATCTGCTGGTTGTGAGATTTGGGAGTTAGGATTCCATGGCCATTCAACTGCCCTAGCATTACTGAAGAGACACAGTGTTTGTGCTGGTTTCCCATTTTGTATTCCAACCTTATTCATTTCTTTGAGGAGACCATACCCTGTGAGATTTTGCCCAAGTTATTTTCATATGATGGAATTTTCAAATGTCCACACGCTGGTGACCTGGTTCCTTACTAGAAAATTCTACTGACATAATAATAATGATATACATTATTAGAGAAGCATAATAATAAATTACCATACTCTGATCAACCTTCATAGTAGTGAGGCAAAGCATCAGTTCCAAAGAATTGGACATAGTTTGTCATTATCATACAATCATAAGAAATAAAATAATGGGACAAAGCATCTGAGCAAAACTGAGGAATTCTAGGTTAATACAGTTAAATGTGATGTCCCAAAAGATAAATTATTTCATTTTTCAATCTGTGTTTAAAATCAACTGCTTTTAGAATTAATTTCAGGTGTCTGAATTTGCAGACCAACATTAAGTAGGAAAAGAGATAACTAGTATCCTGGACCAAAACTTCCTGGAAAGTTCAAAGTTTAAACAACAAATATTGCCTAACAGGGTGAATTTAAAACATAATAAATCCTCTTTCAGATGCAAAAATATTAGCATTATACTTCCATATTTGCACTTGTCTATTTTAAATAAGCCAGAGTCAATATGGACAAATTCCCAATCAAGTCTGTTTTGCCTTCCAGTGATAACGATGCAAACATGTTCAGACCTCGCTCCAGTGAGACACATCCTGGAGGAACACAATCCCTCTCCAAGAGAAGCATAAGCTCTGTAAGTTTAGAAGATGAAAGGAGTCCTTTCTACTAGGAGGTTTTTTGGAACCAGAGCATGTCACAAAACATCTTGGCATTCTACCCAAGAAACAAGTTCTCAAACAGTGTGTCTTTCTTACAGGTGTTGAAAGGTGCTACTCCCCAAACAGTAAACAGCAGTGATTCATTAGCATAATGGCATAGAAAAACAGAACTGTGTAAATAGATGATTCTATTGCTGGGAGCTGCGGTTAAATGAGTCATCATTTCTACTCAATACTCCTCCCTTCTCAGGATGGGTAGCTTCCTTTCTTGAAGGAAGACATTATGAGGAAGAGACTTTATAAAACAGAATTGGGAAATGATGCCCTTCAGCTTTGACTCAGAAACTTGGCTTAGGAAATCCAACTACCCATAATAATATTTTAAAGTTGAATGCAACATTCTCATTAACTTTGAACAATCTTATTTTTACAAAGAATATAAAAACTAAATTTTTAAAAAACATTGTTATAATGTTTAAGGCTTGGATGACTAGAGTTTCCTTTCATAAGGTTGTTTTCCATTAGAAATAGATTTTGACCCAAAACTCAAAGCCAGAGATATATTTTTTAAATCTATTCTTTCCTTCTAAAATCAATTTTTTTAAATAACTTTTTAAATCTATTCTTTCCTTCTAATTACATGAATTGCTCTTAATTAGTGGATTAAGCTAGGATAATCTATCCTGATCAATGAGTTGAAAGTTTGTTATAGTTAAGAAAGGATGAGAGAAAGTTAAGGCTCTAAGGGGGTTTATAAAGTATAAAGAAGAACCTAATCTACAAGCAACTTTCTCAGAACCAAGGCAAACACTTGCACTTGTACCCTTAAAATTCTTAATGTATAGGTTTTTGGAAGGGCAGCTGATAGCTCTACCTTCAGGAACTACACCTCAATGCATCTTTAGATCCAGTAGGCAATGGTATGAAGAGATAGGAGTGGACTGCAAAAAAGTACTTTCTTTGAATAAACACATTTTTGGCTAGGTACAGTAGCTCACTCCTATAATCCTAGCACTTTGGGAGGCTGAGGCGGGTGGACTTATCGAGCTCAGGAGTTCGAGACCAGCCTGAAAAAGAATGAGATCCAGTCTCTGCTAAAAATAGAAACACTAGCCTGACATGGCCCCTGTAATCCCAGCTACCCTGGAAGTTGAGGCAAGAAGATTGCTTGAGCATAAGAATTAGAGGTTGCTATGAGTTATGATGCCACAGTACTCTTATAGGGCGACAGAGAAAGATTCTGTCTTTTAAAAAAAAAAGCAAGTTTTACTATTTATTTGCCTAGTTTTAACAAAAATTTGTTGTAAGCAAAATCTAAAGTGGAATGACAATTAGGAAGCCAGCTGAGATGCATCAGAGAATTAGTGGGAATTGCACTGGATTGAGAGAAAGACTTGAGTCTTACCTCAGCTCTGTCACTGGCTGGTTGTGGGAACTTGACCAAGTTTCTTGGAATCCTAGACTTTCATTTCTTATCCTTAAATTGAGTGGATTTAGACAGATGAGCCAGTTCCAGTGAGTTTTCCCATTATATGCAAATTTCTAGCTAGTGAAGACAAAGCTAAGGCAAGAACACAACATGGTCCTTTGTTTATCTTCCAACAGTGTAAAGGAGCCAAGGAATTTGTGTTGGGGAAAATGGTCCCAGGGTTTGGTACCGTGAGTAGTGTTATTATGTTTCACAAAGCTTCATATACACTTGGGAAAGAAGCAAGAGGAAAACTGCAAAGTTGATTCAAAATGACAATATTTCCATATTTTATGCAGAAACACTCATATGTAAATATGTAAGTGTGCTTAGTAAAAGTGAATCCTAATCAGGGATTATACACAACAGTGTCAATATTGATAAGCTGATGATTACTTTGAGAGATACCCATTTTTCCTAATTTGCTTTAAAAGTTTCATAAATCATAATAGTTTTGCATGTTATTTTGAACACTATAGCTGAGAACTACCATCACAATATACACTTTTGGAGTCGTGAAAATGTGTCTAAAATCTTAGATCCCTTCAATTTATCCTTAACAATAACTATATAAATATCAAATGAGTAATATCATCATTTTAATTCTACCAATGAGGAACAGGTTTGAGAGAACAGAAGGAATTTGTCTGAGGTTGCAAGTTATTAATGGAGATCCAGCAGCTGAGCTGAGCTGAGTCTGTTCTGTTGGAAGCTACATGCGTCTGCATTCCTGCCTATGTTCAACTCACCTGGTATAGTTCTAACTTTTTAAAGCAAAGAAACCCATAGGCTCATTTTATGAAAAACCAGCCCTATGATGGTTTCATTAGCTATTCAAGACTACCCCACCCAGAGGCAGACACCCTAAAAAGGAAGCAAACTTCATAGTTAGAGAATAGCAATAACTGAGTAGTAAATTTTATAAGAGAACAAAATGATAAATTTCCATAATATTTCACCAAACCTGGAAAGCTATCTCTCACTCATTTTCCATAACATAGTAAAAATGTTATGTGCAATATCTCCTTAGAATTTAGCATAATGGTATGTTTAGTATATGCACTCCTTTAAAGAAACTCACCATAGAAGCAGAGCAGCCTCTGACTTAGATTCATCACAGATTTCATTTGTGAACCATTAGTTTTTACCCATCCATGGGTTTTCCTCTTGGAAAATAATTTTTCTGTCATGCACACCTGTCCCCATTTGTTGAGGGCCAGTTACAGCCATTATAGCTTAAAATAGTTCTCTATACTTATGTTGCTAACTGCATAAAAGACACTAGTGTGTGAGCATGCATTTTTAAAGTACATAAAATTTAAAATTCTTATGATCTGCATATTTGCTCCACTCAGCATTGTGGTTTATGCCAAGTGAAGTAATTAACTGGGGAGGTAAAGATACTTTGGCATTCTATGTTCCTATTTTTTGATGTATATAAAATTAGAAGTGGAATTGCAAGGAATTCCTATCAAGAACCCATCAAGTTGGTGTAAACAAATGTCACTAAAAGGATAATCAGTTCAAAACTCTCAGCAAAAAATGAAAGCAGACTGAGATTTGAATTCACAATAGATTGATTCTAAAGAGAAAGTATAATGGAACAGAAAGAATAAGAGCTTCGAAATAGCAGAACAACACAGATTAGGTGTGAGATTTAAATAATCTAACTTGAAAATTTACTGTTCTGTACTTTTGTGAAGTTATTTAACCTTTTCAAGCCTTAGCTTCCACATCTATAATATGGGATCCATACCTTGCTGATAGAAATTAGAGAGATTGCACATAAAATAATAGCAAGCACAGCTAATTAAGTTAGCTATCAGTTACCTTACTTTCGTTTGCATAGTGAAAATAAGTATAATTAATATCAAAAGACATAATCGGTTATTGATCAACTTTGTAAATCCTAAAATGTGGGGGGAAAAGAAGCATAAGATTGTCATTGGTTGGAGTTTTTAGCTGCTTTTACATGACAACATAATGAGGTATAAAGTATTTTCCTTTAACAGAAATATCAACTGCTATGTATCCAACATGAAGGCTATTTTGTATACCTGCCCAGCTTTACTGATGGACAATTGCAGCCATTGCAACTCAAAACAATTCTCCATACTTAGTCATGTTAACTGCACAAATGACACTAGTGAGTTATGATCCAGTGCATTTTTAAAGTATATGGGATTTAAAATTCTTTCATGTCCAAGGTTCTCACTCATACCTAATGAAGGTCTCAACTAATTCCAGGGAGAAAGACTTTTATTAAAAAATTCCAAAACAAGAGATGCTAGCATGGATGTGGAGAAAGAGGAACACTTATACACTGTTGACGGAACTTCAAACTAGTACAACCTCTGTGGAAAATCAAATGGACATACCTCAAAGAACTAAAAGTAGACCTACCATGTGATCCAGCTATCAAAAAGAGGAAAGAGTCATTATATCAAAAAGACACATGCACTTGAGTGATAATTGCAGCACAATTCACAATTGCAAAGATGTGAAGCCAACCCAAGTGCCCACCAATACTTCATGTATTAATAAAATGTAGTATGTGTATATCACGAAGTACTACTCAACCATAAAAACTGCAAACTAATACTTTTTGTAACAAACTTGATGGGACTGGAGACTATTGTTCAAAGTGAAGTTTCACAATAATGGGAAAACAAAACATCACATGTACTCACTATTAAATTGGAACTAATCAATCACCCAGTTGCACATTTGGTAGTAAACTCCATGGAAAGCAAGAAGGTGGGAAGGGGCTGGAGAAAAGGGGTAAATCTACACCTAGTGAGTGCAGTGCATTCTAAGAGAGGGACACACATAAACTTTGACTCAAACTGCACACAAGCAATTCATTTAACCAAAACATTTGTGCCCTTGTAATATTCTGAAATAAATAATAATCATTACATAAAATAACATAAAACTCCACCAATCAAGTCCACACTATCAATTGTGCCAGGGGCTCCTGTGGGGATATTTGGATCAGGGATACCAGTGAGGCAGAGAGTCCAGGGCCTCCTCATTTGTGAGCTAAGTCTGGGACTCAAGAAATCATTTGTTTTCTTATAAGTTTATTTTAACCTGGAGCCCTTTGTAATTTTAGGCATTGTTCTTTCCAATGTATTTCCTCTTTAAAGATAGCACATTTATTATTCTTAAATTTAGAATGAACTACTTTTCCACCCTTTCCTTTTGACTATATAAAAAGACTCACGGTCAAAGCTAACAAAACATGCATAGGTTTCAGTTTCTGTTCTTTCATCATATTGTAGACTTTAAAGGCTGTATCAATGAGCTGGGAGGGATTCATGAGCCTCCTATTTCTGTATATTTCCAATATGCCTGATACATGCATTCCAAAAATTCAGAGTTATCTTTGTTTGCTTTTTTCAAGCCCCCTATTGAATATTGCCATAGTAGAAATGTCCCTGCCCCAGTTATGGGGACCCTCTGGCCAAATGAGGGTCCTACTGGGCCTTTGACAAGTAATACAATAATTCCAATTGTAAGATAGCATAATAATTTAAGGTTCTATTCAACAGCCACTCTCACACTCCAGCATGTACATTAACCAAACAGTATTATAATAAAACACTGTTCTCTTTTTAGAAATGAACTTACAGTTGTAAGTTAGCCATTCAGCAAAGATTCTCCCCAAGGAGCTTTCAAATGGAATAGAAATGGGGCCACCCAAGTTGAAACAAAAACTCCCAAACAACAACAATAAACACAGGCTGACAAGTAGATGTTAAAGGGAATTCTCAACCCAAACAAATTTAATGCTAAGGCCTGCCAAACAAATCAGAGCCATACAAAGAGAACTGAATTCTCCTAACCCAACAAGAAATGAAACCCCTGGCCTCCCTGTCCCACTTAACTATAACTTTAGCACAGTGCTGCAAATGCCCTGTTACAGGGCTAGAAGACTCAGAACCTTCCTCAAGTGTGTGGAATCAAGGTCCCAATTGACCATGGCTTCCATACCTACAGCCCCACAAATGCCTTGTCACAGGGTTGGCAGGTTCACAACTTTCCCCAAGTGGGCAAAATCAAGGTCACAGTGAAAACCCCAGGGGACTTACCCAAATGGCCAACAGAATTCCCAGGGCAAGTAAACATAACTCTTCATAAATCTGTTTCCTTTTTTTGAATGAAGTACAGGCTTCAAGTTACCTCTAATTCAAGGAGGAAAAAATGGGAGTTCCGGGAATTCAACAAGCTCCAACAGAGGTTGGAACAGTCCCTCACTCTCTCATCCCCAGAAGACTTTGGTCCTCTGACAGACCCCCAGCTTGACCCAGGGCTCTGCCTCTTCCTTCAATGGCAGCAGTCAATTGCAGGTGCCATTACACCAGGGCCCACCCAGGGATGCTAAATTTTGTTACCAAAAGTTCTTTTTGTTCTTTTTTTGTCCCAAAAGCCAAATGAGTAAGAATGAAGAATGAGGACTAGAGATTTGAGGAAAAGGAATGAGGAATGTATTAATTCGCCAGCAAGGTTGGACACAGTGGCTCATGCCTGTAATTCTAACACTTCAGCAGGCCAAGGCAGGTGAACTGTTTTCAGGTCAGAAGTTGGGAGACCACCGTGAGCAAGAGGGAGACCCCATTTCTATTAAAAATAGAAAAACTTAAGCCAGATATTATGGCAGGCAGCAATAGTCTCAGCTACTTGGGAGGCTGAAGCAAGAGGATGGCTTGAACTCAAGGCTTTCAGGTTGCTGTGAGGTATGCTGCCACCATATTATACCCAGGGTGACAGAGTGAGACTCTGTCTCAAAAAAAAAAAACACTAAAAGCAGAGGAGGAGGATGGCAGACTAGCATCCCAAAGGACCACCATCCTGCCTTTTTTAAAAAAAAATTCTTTTGGATTCATTGAGAGTACAAAGAATTAGGATACACTGAGTACATTTGTTAAAGTCTCTCTTATAATTGTGCACCATCCTGTCTTTAAACATAAATGTAGGACTTTTTAATGAGGAGGAGGGTTCAAGGATTGGGTTGCATCTATGTGACCAACATCACATTTTGTGCTTTCAGGTTATTGTTCAACTATAGTTGGTGGTTTCAGCAGAACTAATCTCTAGTGAAGATCATCTCGTGACCTTTGCTGGGACCATTCAGTAGAGCAGTGGTTCTCAACTTGTGGGTTGTGACCCCTTTTTAACAATGAAAATACCTTGTGGCATTAGGAAGGTTGAGAACTACCTCAGTAAAGCCGTCTTCTGTGTTGTAAGATGCTAGAAAACAAACAGCAAAGAACATTTTCCTGAACCTTTGATTACTGGCCATGGGCAGGAGTACAGGTTTTAATTACAAAAGAGGGATGGGGAGTTAAAAGAGACAAATTGTAAAACATTTTGATGTTATTATTTAGACCTTTACCTCTGTTGCAATACTGCATTTCTGTATTTATATTTAACTTTCGGTTATGATATAGAATGAAAGTTCTAAGATTTCTATTTGCATCTATTTGTATGTTTATGCAAGTCTATGTATGTATGTAAACGTGTGATTTTTACTTCCTCTGGATGATAATATCAAAATTAACTAAAAAACAGGTTGTACTTCACTTAAGAAAATGTGTGCTTAGTATTTCTAAAATTCTCAAAAAGAGAGAAATTAGCCCAAATATTTTTCAAGTTCATGTGATCTGGGATAAAATTTGGTAAATAAAATCTATTGTAAGATTTTTGTTTGGACAAAATAAATATATCTTTGGAATTGTTAGAATTAAATATAATTTTTTAAGTAAGCATAACTTCTTCTGTCTAGCGTACTAGTCAAATAAGCTTATGCTGTTTCAATTGGATGTTTAAGATGGTAAAATTACAAATTCAACTTCAAACTGTATAATAAAAATAAATTGCATTATGAATGACAAACAAGACAGAAAAAAAAGTTGGGGAAATAGGCTTGTATTTTAATGTATTTTTTTATTTTTTATTTTTATTTTATTTTATTTTATTTGCAGTTTTTGGCCAGGACAGGGTTTGAACCCACCACCCCCAATATATGGGGCTGGCAGGCACAGGCACCACCCAAAAGGCATGCATTTTAACTTGTAGGTTTCCTGTTTCTGTGTTTGTTTTTTTTTCCCAATATCTGCCTGATAAGAAAAATAACTTATGATTCTGGGAAGCTTTGTTAAATGTCTCACGAAATTTCAATGAGTAATCCAAGCATAGTTAATAAAAGCAAATTAAATAAATATAAGTTGGATAAAAGTTTATAAATGAGCTTTTCAACAATAATTGTATTTTATAATATGTCTAGTTAAAAATGGTTTCCAATATATTTCTGGTAATGTGAACCTTAAAGTTGCAGTAATGTTAAGCTCAGTGATGGATGTTCATTGGATATCTAGATAATTTTCAAATAAGATAAAATACTGAAATATTAATTACTAAATACATACATGTTTAAGTTCATCTGTTTTTGCTTCTTATTACAGAGAGTCAAAAACTATTTAGGCCTGTTGGTAAAGATGTTCTGTTGCATCTTTGAAAAAATGGTACAATGATGTGGCATCTGGCTCTAGAAATTATAAAATGGAATGTTCATAAATTTGCTAGATTGCTACAGAATGCTGGTGTATGACAGACAGTGTATACCTGTCAACTTCCTAGTTTTCTCTGAAAAGAGAGGTTACTAATGTTTAAAAATTACAGCCAATATATACAAATATATTACAAACCATATGGGTGAAAGGACACAACTGTGCTTAAAAACTATGCAATAAGAGAAGAAAGTGTTTTTTGGTAAGGAAAGATACAAAGTAGGGAAGACATGTTTTGCTCAGTTAATAGACAATGATTTTTGTCTGAAGTAGAATGACTTGTTTTTTCAGAAAAGAAAGAGGAAAAATATAGTACAAAAGCTAAATAGATGTAAAAACAAGTTGTACAAGGTTTATGGAAAAATCTTGGATGGAATCTTAGAAAAGAGAATTTTATGTATGGTACAGCTGGCTAAGATTTGAATTAATTTATTTACAAGTTTTAGAAAGAGCTTTGATATCAGCAATGTGTCTATGCAAAACTAGAACTCTTTTTGTTAAAAGGAAAAGTTTTCTTGAATTATTGGAAATGGATTTTTTAATCCATTAAATAACCTGGCCAGAATATATTTATTCTGTGTTTTATCAAAAAAATTTCTATGCTTTATGTTGTTTTTATCAGACCTTTGGTGAGTTAAGACATGGAGCCCTTTCAATATTTAAAAAAAAATTAGCAATCATGTAATTTTCTTTATTTGCTTTTAAAATCTTTTATTGTCATTGTATTTAAAATAAAAATTAAATATTATTTTATAGTAATTTTTGATCCTATTTAACAAAATGTTCACATCTTTTGACATTTTTATTACTCCCCCAATCAATTTCTAAATAAAGTCTTTTAGACACCAAACTGATGTCAAATAGAGGGTCCTGGAAAATATCAAAAGAATTTGTTCTTTCTCTCTATAAAAAGAGAAACATCAAACTAAATGGGTTTGTTTAATATGTTAAGTTATATGGGAGGTATTATCAAGAACTTATGCTAAACCATTGAAGTAGCTCTGGAAATTTTACCCCAAAATATAACTCCTTACCATTGGAATGGGCTTTCCTTGTACCTGCATAAACTGACTTTCTCATCAAAAGAATAATTGACTTCCTTTTCTATCTCTGTTATCTAAATATATTGTAGGAAACGATGATCAAGATTGCCACTTAAACTGGCCCAAATTATTTTAAATGTAATAACTGACTCTCAGGTTAACTTAGAAGTCAATCCATTTCCCTTATCCATTCATTTTCCCCCAAGTATCTATTCATCCTCCCTAGAAACCATTTATCGCCCCTAAGCAGAATTACCTACACTCCCTATCTCCCCCTCTAATAGGTATAAAGATATCTGGATCCCATGGGGTTACTGGGTAATCATTCTGTGATTCTCCATATGTGTGTGGTAGTTAAATCTTATCTTCTTATTAATCTGCCTTAATTGTGAGTTGATCTTTTAGTCAATTTTCAGGAGAAAGCCAGGTTTCCCCTTACCCACCTACCATCTTTGTGTATATATACATATGGATATAGGTCAGTAATATAAACATTTCATAAATTGAATAAAATTCCCAGTAATTTATCAAGGTACTCGCTGTCCATATAGTCAATTCTAATTCCAATTACTTACTATCTTAAAATCTTTTTTTCTTTTTTTTGGCCAGGGCCAGCTTCTAACCTGCCACCTCTGGTATATGGAGCCGGCACCCTACTCCTTTGAGCCACAAGTGCCGCCCTGCTATCTTAAAATCTTATATGCCCCAGAAATAATCAAACTTCCTTGTCAGTTGTGTCATTTTTATAACAAACTCTAACCAGGTCTGGAAGCATGGCTATTTTTAAAAACCTCATTCATTGACAGCTATTGTTTTACACTGATTTTTCCTTGAAAGCTTTTACAATCAGCTACTGCCAAAACAATGATTCATTTTCAAGGAGATTCTGTAAGGAACTCTTACAAGTACTCCAAGTACAGGTTTCTGAGAACTTCAAAATCATACCACTGAACTAGATATAAATTTCCAGAACTCTAATGAGGAAACTCTTGGATTCATGAAACTGTAAACCAAGATCAAGCAGAACAAGAATTGATTACATGGTACTGAATAAACTGATGAGGATAATTATAATTTTGTATGACTTTTGCTTGAAACATTGCTGATTCTTTTATGTTTTATTTTCCAGATTTAAGAAACCCCACTCCTTCTGTCCTTAAACTGTCTATAACTTACAGTTTGGTAAATTGTATCTTCTTACACATAATGGAATATCTTTTCCTCCCTAGATTATCCCTCCAAAACTTGGAAACTCTTATAAAATATTATTTTCTTGGCAATATAGAATCATTTATAAAATTTCAATAAGAATCTTTTCTTCTTTTAATTAAGAACTTATACTACCAAAACTTTGAATGGAAAGTCATATTTGAGAATGATGTGAAACTAAGGTTGACTTTATGGAACCAATGCTTATAAGATCCCCTTGGAAAACCAGTCTGGTACTGCCTTACAGAGTTCCCGGTAATAGAAATGAATAAGGAAGGCTACTTCCCAGTAGGCTCAGGAGCCTCATGATATCTTAGAGACTTCCTTCAAGAATACAGAAATTCATATACATCTATAAGCACTAAAGGCAAAGTCAGGTAGCAAGTTTGTGGATAGGCTTCTCAGCGTTGAGAACCTTTTAAAAGCATGATCTGAGATTCCTTATTAAAGTTCCAGCAAAGCAGACAAAGAGCTTATATGATCTATCATTATGTTTGCTGCACTTGTGTAAATAATCAGGCCAAGTTTAATGAGACTAGACTTCCTTTGCAAACAAATTAGTCTTACTTTGATTAGTTTTGATAATTATGGGGATGATTATAGACAGAAAAATTCCATGTTTCAATAAAAACTATAGCACACCCCTGGGGGTTGTTAAATAATGCTTTGTTCACTGACTTTGAACTTTTTTCTTACTTAGCAAACTGTCTCCAGACATTTTGTGCCTTTTGTCAGCAATTAACCTTTCTAATTTTTCTCTCATCCTCCACTTTGCATCATTGGGAACTAAAACTGCACTTTTCTCAAAACCCTGCAAACTTAAACTGGACAGCTTTACATAAGTATGAATATAAATATGCTGTAAGGACCACTCAGAAAGTACAACACTCAATTCCAGCACCAAAGACAATCAAATTCCAAACCAGGAAATTCAATAGATTGCTACTGCCTGTGCTCATTGTATCATCTAAAGATCCTTCAAGTCTAATATTTAGAATTCCCCTTCTACTTCTCCTTTTCCTCCTCCTCTTTCTTCCTCAAGACAAAGTCTCCCTCTCTCTGTCACCCAGACTACAGTGCAGTGGTACCATCATAGCTCACTGTGGCCTTGAATTCCTGGACTCAAGGGATCCTCCTAGCTCAGCCTCCAAGTAGATGGGAAAAGTTCAGGGCAACATGTCCAGCTGAAAAATAGTGATGGATCATATATATGTATCTATTAGTGATATATATATATATATATATATATATATGATAGTATATATATATATAGTGTATATTTATCTATTAGTGATATATATATATATGATAGTATATATATAGTATATATTTATATAGTATATATAAATAGTGATGGATCATATATATATCACTAATAGTGATGGATCATATATATATATCAATATCACTAATAGATACATATATATGATCCATCACTATTAGTGATATATATATGATCCATTACTATTTATATATATATATGTATATATATGTGTGTGTGTATATATATAAAGAGAGAGATATTCACTGTATGGCTTCCACTGGTCTCAATCTTGGCCTCAACAAACCCTCCTGCCTTAGCCTCCCAAAGTGCTGGGGTTACAGGTGTAAACCTCCACACCTGACCTAAAGAAATATCCTTGACTGCTCTCTAAAAATGCTGAATTTATAGTTCATTCTAAGCATTAACCCTTGTTTCTCTTTTGTTTCTAGAGAAATGCCTTTCATGAAATGCCTAATTGCTCATATAATATAGAGACCTAACTTAGATGGAAGTCCTAGTCTATACAAGAAGGGACAAAACTGTACAACTGAATTGACCCATTCTCGGGACTAAGAGACTAGTTCAATGAATTGTAGAATAAATTGCTTAGATTTGTCCATTTTTGTTTTTTTCAATCCATATTTTTTCTCACCATTTTATGGATTTTTACCTTATAACTTCTAACCTGAGTCTTTTACCCCATCTATCAACTCTATTTTTGATATATGAACCACCTCAAAGTTTTAAAGGGTAAACTGCAGAGTGGCAGAACATGCCACCTTAAAATATATCAGTTTGGCACAAGCATTATTTTGAGCTGAGAAAAGTTGAGAAGTAGATACAAGAAATGCTATGTGCCTTTGCCCTGTTTGCCTAAAAACAGGACATACATTTACAAAGGTCTGACCCTTCCCCTGTGTATCAGGAAAAACAGAAGTTAATTGCCAGAAACAACTTTCAACCCTTATCAGCCTGGAGCCAGCACCAGAGGCATCTATGCAACCACTGTTACTAACTAGTGTTTATCTACCATGAGTTTCCCCTATATTTGCCTTCCCTAGATTTGCTGCCCCAGAGGACCCTAGATATTCCAAGGTCCTTTCCCTTCACTAAATAATTATTGTTTCTTTGCTAAAATGCTATATCAGCCTAAACTCTTACCAAAGGTTTAATCATCTCTGGGTACATCTGGGTGTTACACACACAATGCCCATGTTCATATACTTGCTTGTTTTTTGTCTTCTAAACATGTTTTTGGTTGGTCCAATTTACAGAGCTCTATCCAGAGGACCTGGAAGAGTACTAAGAAAATAAATTTTTTATTTCCCTATATTCACACATTGTTTCAGTGAAAATAATCAAGATGTATTACAGTCTTTTGGTGATTAATACTTTAAGGTTATTTTTTATGATTCCCAATAATTTTAAAATAAAACTGGAATTAAAGCTCCCATTTGTTATTCTATAGAGTAACAAAATAAGTAGGAATTTTTTCAACCTTTTTGAAAAAAGTATTCAAGATTTTAGAAATGTTGAGGCATTGATATTGTCTCTTCGTATATATACCCTAAACATTGCTTCATAAAACATTATAAACAAGGTACTTTGAATTATCAATAAGAAAGTATAATGCTTTTTGTTTATTGAGATAGTTTCATAAGGATAATAACAAGTTCTTGGAACTATTTGTTAGGGGATCAGCCAAAGTGATTCCCTACAAAAGTGGTTAATGCTCTATAAGCACCATGAATTGTATTCAAGTAGTATAGAATGAAAATATTCAACAAAAAGAGCTGACAGTTTAGCAAAGACTGGAAGGAATTCTTTGGGCCTCAACTGTCAGCATCACATTTAGCACAAAAGTCAGATTTTTTCACCTAAGGTCACCAATGTCAGAAGGAGCCTTCTGATAAATGCCAATGACATTGCTATTCGTTTTCCGGAAGAACCTGTGGCTTATCTTTCCAAGAGAGCAGCCATGCACAACACAGACAGCAAAGGAAGCCAGTTTATTTCTAGATACCTGCAAGAAACTCTGTGTTAAGAGAAAAAAAAATACACGCATATTCAGAAATTCACAGTGTTTATCCTGCCTTATCACTTTTGCCCTTGATATTAGCCAAAAGGCCAAGAAGCAATTGCCTTATATCAATTTTGCATACAAATTGAATATCCAAAGTAAAAATGTCCCAGAATTGTGAAATGTTTTTCTTTTATATCATATACACAGATTACAAGGTACTGCTCTGTTTCCAGCTTATCTCAGAGTCTCAAAACACCCACTAATTTTTTTTTTCAGGTTGTTTGGGTTAGTTTTATCTTTGCCTTTTCCCACTTGTATTAATCTGGGCCTCATGACTAATAGAGGAGATTTCACTAGAATTTGTGGCTTTTTCAAAAACACACATAGAGACTTCAGAGTTCATAAAAACTAAAAGAGTGGCCAATTCCCTCCATGCATGATGGAAACTCATAATTAGTCAACTGTTTATCAGGAAGAAGATCCCATTCCCAGTCCCTTACATGAGCCTGATGGTCGGGTTGTTTTCTTGCCTGTAAAGAAATGCAGTCCAGAAAGACAGCAAAGGACTTAGCAATTTCTTAGCAGGAAATGAATCACTTTAGTACCATATGTCCTTTAAAACAGTGGACTTAAAGCATTATAAGAACACCACATCAGCCTATTAGAGAGAAAAAGGTAAAAAAAAAAAATTAAATTGAGCAAATACGATGTAAGAAGATGCGTAAATGTTAAGTGGATGGAAGCAAGATGGTTTATACGTGTAAGAGATACAGAATGTCTATCAATCTCATAGTGATATAGCAAGATTTCTACTTCTCACTTCTTCACTATCTCTTACCCTGAATGCCCATTTGAAATGAACTTTTAGGATAGAAAGCGGTCAATGCCAAGGATTACTTGCTATGAAACTGTACCATCTCCAAATCCAGGACCTTGCAGCTACAGACTTTCTTAAAATTAGCTCCAACAGGGGACCTGCATTGTATTTACTCAATGTGAAAAGATATGTGCTAGCAAGATCATATCTGAATGGATGAACAAATTGTGGTAGATGCACACCATGGAATACTATCCAGCCATAAAAAATATGGTGACTTCACATCTTTTATAGTATCCCAGATGGAGTTGAAACACAGTCTTCTTAGTAACGTATTACAAGAATGGAAAAGTAACTATCCGATGTACTCAAAACTAATATGAAGCCAATAGATGATCTAATTCACGCCCACATAAGAGAAAAACTCATTTCAATTCAAGTTGGGAGGAGGGTAAATGAAGGAAGGGGGGGTGAGCTCACTGAATGAGCATGGGGTGGGGGTGTTTGGCACCATTTTTGAGTGTGGGACATAATCACAAAAGAGATTCTACCTTACAAAGTCAAATATTTTGACCTGCTTGTTTGTATACTCACATTAACCTGAAATAAATTTACTTTTCGATTAAAAAAAACTAAAAGTCATTTACTTTGGAAGAATAAAACAGGTTACAAAAGAAAGTTTTTGACTTTAATGATTATTGTATAGTAAAAGCTTATGTAGTCAGAGACAAGATTTTCTAAATAAATTTCACAAATAGTTTTTGAGTAAATTTCTAACGTTTCTTCACAATAGTAACTGCAAAAATTACTAAAACAATTGTATATTTCCTGTCTGTCTAAACAAATAAACCTACCAACCTTTCCTGGGGAGCTCAAATTTGTTATTATATTTAAAGCAGAAGTTATAACACAGTACGGGAAAAATAATACTACCCTTAGTACTACTGAGGTAGGCAAGGTCATTACCCCTAAACTAAATGAATCAAATTGATTGATTTTTATTTACCATTGTGGTTTTAAGAATTTCCTCTCCCTTTGCCATCAGTTTGCTCTCACTTACTGCTCTCAGATTAACAGGGCCCTTTCCTTTGTCTTGGAATTTGTCCTCTGCTAATCTGCAGCTAATTGAAGTTGTCATAATGTTTGCAGTAAAAAAAAAAAAAAAGTGTTATGAACGAAGGGTTGAATAGCTTGTCTATGAATAAAGTAATAAGGTGCATAAATTCTAATCCATGTATGTGTCTTTTACTTCATGCAGGTATTTTCATTTTATTCAATTGGGTTTTTCATCAGTGTTGACTATTTGAGTGAAGTTACAGATAAGTGACCTTCAGATAGATAAGTTATTATCTCTATTTAATAAAAGGAGAATCGGACAGTCTCATTATATTTTGTGTATTATGTGTATATTCCTACGACAGGTTACATTTATTTTAAATTTTAAAAAGTCATGGAGAAATCAGATGTCTCTTATAGAAAACTTTTACCTGGCATACAGTAGGTTCCCGGGAGTCTGTATTGACTGAACGCATGATATACTGATACTTTGTGTAAACCCGTACATACATCTACACATACTTGTTTGACATGGGCAGGCATTTTTAATTAGATCATAATCATAGGAAATGTTTATGTTTGTTAACTATGTGATTAATACTAAGTACAATGTATAACTAGAGTTTTTTTCTATTCATTCCCTCTTGTCAAAGATTGAAGGTGTCTCTTCTTCCATCTTTTATTTTGTCTGAATTCTTATCTCTATTTTCCCTCTAAGTAGCCTTCATTCTAACATTTTCAGCTCTGGAGTTGCTTCACCAAATGTTCCCAGCAATTTTAAAAAACCAAAATAATAATAATAATAAGCAAGAACCTTACCATGTCACCACTGTTTGAATGGCCACCCACATTCCACATCCATGTGCGAACTCAAGGGGAATCAACAATCCCCTCATGGTGCCCAAGTGCCCTGATCTACAAACTTAGGAGACTGTGTGTAATAACACCTCAATGTGTTTATGAAGACATCACATGGAAAACAGATGGTTACAACCTAATCTCCAGCGACTGCTCAGCATGACCTTGTCAGCACCAACTGCATGGTTTCATTAATCTTACTCTGTGAACCAACTGCGTAACATCCTGTTTCGGGGACAGTTGCTTATTCAGTGAATTTCTCAGAGTTTCACAGAAGAAAATCACAATCATTACGAATCAACAATGAATACTTGAGAAAAAGTGAGATTTATAGATTCCTGTGCTATCTCAGAGTCAGAAACTGACAAAAATTCTTCTGTCTTTATTATTTAATTGGGCAGGCACCAACTGAGCACACAGAAAAGTCTAATCAGAAATATTCCTCCGAATTAGACAAAGGAAGGATGTGTGTCCCCATATTTTGAGATATATCACTCATTTTTCTCTGATCCCTTATCAGAAAAAACTGGTTATTGACAAATAAAAAGTATCCATAAATATTTATTGAATAAATGAATGACATTCTGATATCTGCTGAAAAATTTTTAAGAAGCTGTGTTTTCAAATTAGGCAGTGTCAAAGCATCACTAACAATCAGATTAAAAACCTCAATGCTCTTGTCTAAACAGTAAGGACCTGGTGATCTGATATTGCCAGGTCTGATAAGAGAGTCTCATCCTATTATGAAATTAATAATCACCAACGGCATTAGATTAAGCTCGTTTTACTTTAATCGACTTTTTTTCTGTCAACTTTTTAAATCCATTTAAATAATTTTAAATTTATTTCTTCTAAATTCTGTTGGGGTTAGGATGCTATAAGGAGAATTCACAGTCCCTATAAAGCCAGCGAGATGTCCGTGCCACTCGGACTCTGCCACTGTTGCAAGGAGTGTAAGTGAAGTGGTGCTCAGGGGAGTGCTGACTCAGTCTTTTCCTCCAAAAAGTATTACCATGGTAACATTAAAACAAAGTTAACCAATTCATTTCTTCATTAATTGCTGAACCTTAAACCTTTGTCAAACGTTTCTTTCAGTTATCCACAATCTGTCTTGTCTGAAGCAGGCCGTTTCTGCCAGCACTTAGTGCTTTCATCTGGTACAATGGCTATTGACTGTAGGAGTGGGTTTTTACATCAACAGGACAGAAGGACATAGAAAAAGTGTCACCTCCTTTTCTTTAAACTTAAAGATCTTGTCTTGCCTTAGACTCTAGCTTCAAAATGGAACCTTGACCCTTAAGCTTTAAGACCATACTTGGCTACTGATCTAGGAAGGAATTATGTGCCGCAGAATGATGACCCTCCAAACACTTCCCCCTACTCCCTGCCTGTCTTGCAACTGCTGCTTTGTAAACCAGCACAGAGGGTAGGAGAGTGAGCCTCAGGTCACTCCAAACTCACAGCACAGTGCAGTCCTTCTGCATCTACAATTCTCCTGATCCCACAGCAAGGACAACAGTGAACTCAGTGGGTAGGCACAGCCCTGGTATCTCCCAGAAACAGATAGTGGAAGGTGGGGGGATCCACCACCCTCCTATAGCAGACGGCCCTGCTGTTTAATTATTTGCTGCGTGGAATTGCAGAACAGCATTTTCAGGAAGGGTACAAAAGTTCATCAAGCTCATCCTATTTATTGTGGTATTAAATTATTTTAATTTAATATTCAAGTAGTCTATTTATACTGTGGAAAGATTTGATATGTTATCAGGCCTAAAGAAGAAATGTAAGGTCCCCCTAAATTTCACCCCTTAGATATTTTTCCTTGCAATTTTTTAGAAAATATCCTTTCAACCATTTTACATAAGTGTTTGCATGTAATATATTGATATATAGAGATATACAGTCATACATCGCTTTAACAATAGGGGTATGTTCTAAGAAATGCATCGTTTGGCAATTTTGTCATTGTCTGAATATCATAGAGTATATTTACACAAACCTACTACACATTTGGGAGCTATACGGTCCAGCCTATTCCTCCTAGCTACACACCTGCATAGCATGCTACCGTGCTGAATATTTTAGGCAACTATAACACAATTGGAAGCATTTAGGTACCTAAACATAGAAAAGGTACAATAAAAATATGGTATAAAGGATTACAAATGGCACACCTGTAGAGGACCATTAGCATGAATGAAGCTTGTAGGATTAGAGGTTGCTCTGGGTCAGACAGCAGGCGAGTGACAAGAAAACGTGAAGGCCAACAACACTCAGGCACACTGCTGTGAACGTCATAAACACATTACACTTAACCTGTATGAAACCTATAACAAAAATTTCTTTCTTCAATAATAAATTAATCTTAACTTACAGTAACTTTTTTACTGTGCAAGTTATTAATTTTTAAAAATTTTACTCTTTTGTAATAACAGCTTAAAACATGTTGTATAGCTGCACAAAAATATTTTCTCTCTTTTTACTCCTATTCTGTAAGCATTTTTCCATTTTTCAATTTTTTTCTCTTTTTTTTACTTTTAAAAATTTTTATTAAAAATGAAGACATCGACACACATTGGCCAAACTGAATCGGGATCAGGATCTTTGCTTTCACCATCCCCCACTTCCACATCCTGAATCACTTAGCAGGTCTTCCAGGCAATAACAAGCATGGAGTTGTTGACTCTCGTACAACAGTGCCTTTCTCTGGAATGCTTCCTGCAGAGCAGTGGTTCTCTACCTGGGGGTGGCGACCCCTTTGTAACAATAAAATACATTGCGGCATTAGGAAGGTTGAGAACCACTGCTGTAAGAACCTGCCTGAGACTTGTTTGATAAGGACAAGGAGTACACTCTAAAATAAAAGTATGCTATAGGAAATACATAAACCAGTAATGTAGTCAATCATTATCAATGTCAAGTGTTATTTTCATAATTGCATGGCTATCTTTGTATAAGACTGACAGCACAGAAAGTTGTTTCCAACAGCATTGCCACCAACACGCGAGTGATGCACTGCACTAAACACTACAACAGCTACGAGGCCAGTACCCGTTAGGAACTTTTCAGCTCCATTATAATTTTATGAGATGAGACCACCGTCAGTCCATTGTTCACTGAAACTTGTTATGTGGTACATAACTATATATATAAATATATAAAATAGTTCCTTTTATATAAAAAATAATGATAATTGAGATCAGGTGGTTTCCAGGCGTCGTCTGTGCATGGGAAAATGGCAGAGGTGGTGCCCATCACTGCCAAGTCAGTGTTGGGTGTGTGTTTGGGTAACATTGTAGGTCACTAATTCCAGAAGCTGTTTTCAGGAAACTTGTACTGATCACAGCACTTCAGAGAATATTACCAAAGAAAACTTCACCACATTTGATTGTATGCTAAGTATGGATGAAAGCAATCTGAGAGATTTGGATAGAAAAAATAATCAAGTTAAAAATTGCAAAGCCAAAATTGAACTGCTTGGCAGCTCTGATCCATAAAAACAAGATCCCTGTTGTGGGAACGACTGTGACTCTGTGAGGGTGTACCAACCATGTGCCAGGTGCTGCTGGGCATTCATGAAGAAGGCCCCTGAGGCTTGGTCTGTGCCCTGCTTTAGCCAACAGCAACCAGACCCCGCCTGAGGCTCCACATGTCTCAGTCAGACACCAGAGTGGAGTGATGTTCCAGGGCCCCAGCCTTTCACTTAACTTCCATTTTTCAGCTTAAAGAATAATTGCAGATGAAAATCAGTTGTGTCTGGCAGAAGAATTAAAATCTTTGATTAAAAGAGTACAGTAAGCATTCCTGAACTGCTTGAACTTCTCACTTTGCCCCAATTACAAAAGTAGTGGAAAACAAGATATAGAGTTATAAAATAAGACACAATGAAGTAAAACATCACTGAAGGCCCAGGTCATCATCTAAGTCTCTTGAGACGTCATCTAGTCTACGTCTTGAGTAAGTTTATGTGATAGCTTGACAGACAGTGCCCTCTGCTCCTGAGCCCCTCTCTCTCTGCCTCAGGGGCTTTTACTGAGTGATGGTAGCTCCCTCCAAAGGAACTCACAGTCTGGATTAGAAGAATTTTAATTCATACAGCCCTGTAGTGCACACATGTATATTTAAAAGAAAGGATAGAGAAAGACTAGCAGAATCAATCTTTAAATCCTTCTTGATTTTTGTCTAGTCTATTTCATGAGGAGATCAGATCATTTGCTCTCATTTGAGCTACTTTTCCTCTGCATTCTCCGTTATATCCAGAAAGAAAGACATTTGCATGTTAGTTTATCCACAGTCAGTCGAGGAATATGTCTGGGTTTTTTTAAATTTTATTTTGTTTTGTTTTTGTGCACATGTAACGTAAATGTTGAATATAAATTGGCTTAATTGGGAAAAAATAATTAAATAATTTAAAAAGTTATAAAAAGCTCTGTGATGCTGCCATGCTTAAATGTTAGAATGTTAGTAAGTATTCATCAGCATTTAACATGTACACAGGCAAATATGGGTAATTTCTATGTATTTGAGTTAATCTCAAATTCATATGGATAAATTTCAGAAAAGATTGTTTTCGTAATAAACTGAGGAGTTACAAAAATACAAAAGAAAGTGAGATCATAGTTCCCCCTCATCCCTCTCTTTCTCTTTTCCATTTAAACCATTAAACTCATCTCTACTGCCAGTAGCTGTTTCAAGTTACTCGATCCCTGTGTCTATTTCTTCTTCAGTATAGTCCTTATCTCATTGGCTCATTACAAAGATTAAATGAGTTGATGCATGCAAAGTGCTTTAACTACTACTCAATAAAAGTTAGCTATTAGTATACTACAGTTTATTAGACACTTCCTTATTATTGTCATACGAGCTATAACTAATTAACCCCTTTATCATGTAGATAAGAAACTTGACACCTAGAGAGGATAATTGTCTTGACAATTTGACAGTATTACTTTGTGGAACTCAGATGCCAGGACTTGCCCCAATACTGTCTCTTCTGCTATTAACAGGAGAGCTCTTTGTAGCAAGAGGTACCATAATGATCACATACTAGGTGCAAGGTCCTGTACTGAGAACTTTGAAAGCATTAATTCATGCACTTCTGACAAATAACTTTAAATAGGTCATTCCTGTTACGATTCTAATTTTACCTGTGAAGAAACTAGCACATTATACAAGTTCCAAGTCACCAAGCTTGCCCAAGATGTAATAATTAGGAAGATATAAAGCCATGCTTGAATTAAGGTATTTCTAACTCCAAAGTCCTTGCCTCAAAACACTGTCCTCTGCCTTATCACACAAGAATTTCTTCATTCTCATGGTGATGTGCTAGTAAATCTCTATAAGTCATTAAGACTATAAAGTTCATTAAGATAACATATTTTTTTAATAATCTAATCTAATTCACCATAAAGGTACTTAAGTACCATAAGGTATCCAGTGGCCTGACATGAGAAGTTGTGACTCAATTCCCCTATGGTGCTTCCATTTCTATTGTTTTCCAGTTTCTCTGGCATCCCTGACCCAAGCAAACCCCCTCTGTGCCCACATCTCACCCTATACACCTTCTATTTTCCTTCAAAAGCTTAAAAAAAAAAAAGCTGCTTTTGTTGGGTTTTAAAAACTGCTGCAGTAATATGAATAGAATATTGGAATCACGGATTCTTCTTCAATGGTCAGGGGAGAATTAGGGTATTTGTCAGGCCTAAGCTCCCTATGGTCTCCGGAGGCTGTGGGATACATTTCCAGCAAGGTAGGAAAAAGCAGATGTGCTGAAAAATGTTGAATAGATTTGTTTATGAACCAGAAATGAAGGTCATATGTCTTTTTTTCAATAGGAAAAAATCCTAGGCAATCTTTTGTATCGAAATATAAAATTATTTCATTTTTCAACTCTGTGATGCTTTCCCGTGTAGACGTTGTTCCCTTGCATTTCACAGTGAGACATGCCCACAGCAATCTAAGCTTTATCTTGTTTCATTGTAACCACTTGCTCCCTCATCAGTTGAATTGATGAAGACTTCAGGTCAAATTTCAATATTATGTTTTCACTTATTTTTGTGTCCAGACAAAAGCTTTCAAATGAATGTTGAAAACTACAGCCACATATTTCACCCAAAAACACACACCAAAAAACCCTAAGATCTGACCACTTAAGTAGAGATGCATGCATACATGTTTATTCTATAGACTGGTTACAAAAAGTTTATGGAATAACTTATTTTTATATGAGGCATACGTTTGCCTTCTTTAGTGGAATATATGGTTTTGCACAAGTGAGCGTCTCACAGAGAATGCAAATATTCTATAGAGCATTTTGGGTAACATGATGGTTACTTTTATGTCAAGTTGATTGAGCTAAGGGATGCCCAAAGAAGGTAAATAATTATTGTTGTATGTTTCCTGAAGAATTTGGACTGAGTACAAAACACACCCTCACTAATATGAAAGGGCATCTTCTGAGACACTGAGGGCCCCAGTAGGACAAAAAAGGTGGAAGAAGGGCAAATTTCCTCTCCATTTGACCTGGGACATCCATCTTCCCCTGCCCTTAGACATCAGCACTCACGGTCCTTGGGCTCTTGGACTTGGACTGAAACTTACACCATTGACTTCCCTAGTTTTCAGGACTTTGGTTTGGACAGAAATTACACCACCATGAGTCCTGGGCCTCCAGCTTGCAGTAAACTGATCATGAGACTGCTTGGCTTCCATAATCATGTGCCTCAATTCCTTATAATAAAGCTCTTGCTATATCTATATACTATTTGTTGTTTCTGCTTCACTGGAGAATGTTGACTAATGCATGTAAATAGTGATAAATCCTCAGAAAGCAAATTGGATAACAAAGATTTGTATAATAAATGAGGTTAAGTATTTACCATTCTGCACATTGATCCATCCAATCAACTCTGTACTAGGCGTAATCTCTAAGGGTCAAGATGATAGGTTGCTGAGGAAGATCAGGACGGAAGGTTCAGATGGATCAGAGCCAGGTAAGATCATTTCTTCCCACTATAAACACTAAATAAATCATGTGTGTAAATATATGTGTGTAGACAAATCACATGTGTACATGTATGGATGTACAGTGCCAAAGAAAAAATAATTTTTTTCTTACATTTACCTTTTAGAGATTAAAATAATTCTTTGTAAATCTAGTTATGGATGTTAATATTCTCTCCAGAACCTACTTAGAAGCATGTGGATCTCAAAAATTGTACCATTAGGATAGGAGACATAAACATCATAAAGCCCATCTAAGCAGCATTGATAAGAATTTTCATAGTGGCTCGGTGCATGTAGCTCAGCAGCTGGGGCACCAGCCACATACACTGCTGCTGGCGGGTTCAAACCCAGCCATGGTTTGCCAAACAAGGACAACTGCAAACAAAAAATAGCTGAGCATTGTGGCAGGCACCTGTAGTCCCAGCTACTTGGGACGCTGAGACAAAAGAATCTCTTAAGCCCAAGAGTTTAATGTTGCTGTGAGCTGTGATGCCATCACACTCTGCCAAGGGTGGCGACATAGTGAGACTCTGTCTCAAAAAAAATAAATAAGGGGAGGAGCCAAGATGGCTGTCTGTAGCCAGCTTTCTGCAGACGCTCCTGTCCAGAAGAAAGTTTCTTTCTTTGTTAAAGAAATTTAGTGAGAAAGCCAACGGTTTGGAGCTGAGCCAAGAGACAAGGTTGAGGAACGTACATCAACCCTGCTGGAGCGACCTGCGACCCCAAGGATACAAATAAAAAGTACAGAGCACATCACCAAGAGGACAGGAGTCCCTGCCCCCAAGAGAACAGCTCGCAGTATACACCATACCTCCATACAAACAAGCAAGCAGAGTTCAGATGTCCTCCCACTCTACCCCATGGGAGAGACCCTCTAAAAACCGGACCTCCTTCTCCTGCCAGGCATAAAGCTGTATAAAACTGTATATATTCTCTACCTGCAAGTTGGAACTCCCAGCACTCCCCTCCACTCTCACCCTGAGGTCTGCAGGTCTGTCCCCCATGAAGTCCAGATTCTTGAACACTTTCTCGAGGGGTGTGGACAAGGCGTGGGTTGCCACTGGTCTGTGCTGTTCTTCCGGCTCAGGAGCGGTGAGAGAGTGAGCTGAAAAGCAGCTGGCCAGAAAGCAGACCAAAGGTTTGCTAAATTTTGGCCACACCTGGCCCTCAGGGGATGACAGCAGAGACAAAGGGCTGAAGCTCAGGACTATTAGCAGCCAAGAGTCTCCTCCACAGGGCAGAAATTCTGCGAACTTGTTCTGTTCTATCAGCTTTTTCATCTACTATACATCAATCAGGGACAGGGCTGGAACTGAGTGAATTGCCCCAGCCCCCATCAAGTACCTAGGTTGTTAGGCCTCACCTCCCCCTCTGCCAACACTGACACAACCGGTGGACTGGCTGAGGAGCCACAGAGCCCCATGTGACCTAGGCAGTTGCAAACCTCTAGAGCATCTGCTCGTTTGAGGGAACTGGACCACAGCCCTGCAGGGTTATCAGAGACTGGGTGCGACAGAGGGGCAAGGCGGGGAAAGAGGCATCAACCTTCCCAGGCTAATTTACTGGCTTGGGGGGGGGGGGCCCTCCTGAGCTCACAGAACACTGGAGTGAGTTATACTAAAGCTGCCAGAGACTTCAGCTGTCTAGTCACCAGAGACTTTTCAACTCTTTGATTTGAGGTTGATACTGGCTGGGACAATTGATTGGGTACCTCTTTAACTGGGACAATCACCCAAGGACTTTCCAACGTTGTACACTGGGTGTGTGGTAGTGGGAAGGTTTGACTGTCCTTTCCAAGTGTTGTGGAATTGTTGTGGGAGAATACTCACAGAGGGGCTGCTTTGCTTAACCTGGCCCTCGGGGGATGAAAGCTGAGACAAAGGGCTGGAACTCACAGACAGAGTAAAACCCATTTGCAGCCCCAGTCTGATCAGGGAAAACAGCCTTGACAGAAATAAATTCTGCGAACTTGTTCTGTTCCAGCATCAACATCAATCAGGGACAGGGCTGGAACTGAGTGAAACACCCCAGCCCCTGTTAAGTACCCAGGTTGTCAGGCCTCACCTCCCCCGCCAAACAGTAACAGGGAGTAGCGGACTGGTTATGAAGAGACAGACCTCAATGTGACCCAGGCAGGTGCAAACCTCTGGAGCATCGGCTCATTGGAGGAAACTGATCACAACTGTTACCACTGACTGGGTGTGACAGAGGGGCAAGGTTGGGAAGGAGGCATCAACTTTCCCAGACTAATTTACTTGCTGGGGGGGGGTGTTCCCTCCTTAGCGCACAGATATCGAAGTGAATTATGCAAGAGCTTCCAGCTGATCCCTGCTATCTAGTTGCCAGAGAATTTTTTAACTTTTCCATTTGAGATTGGTGCTGGATAGGATAATTCATTAGCACCTCTTCAGTTGGGTTAATCACCCGAGGACTTTACAAACTGGTACCCTGGGTGTGTGGTAGTGGGAAGGTTTGATTTGGCTTTTTCAACTGTTGCCTGTGGGGGGTGCGGTGACTTAACTCTAGTATTCCTTCACAGCTCAGATTTCAATCCAGAGTAACAGATTCTCTAGGGTAAGACAGGACCAACTGAAAATAAGACAGAGCCACTTAACCCTACCACACCAAGAAGGTCCCCAGTTTTGCAAGCAGTGGCAAAACTCTAGGGGAAAAGGTACAGATGCCAGCCCAAGCTTTTAAGCAAACTGGTCAATCACTACTCCTAGAACTCCCAGCCCAAATTGTCCTTATCTGCTCATTTAGCAAAATGGTGTAAAATTAATGATGGGGCAGAATCAACTGAAAAGCTCTGGAAATATGAACAACCAGACTAGGTCAACCCCCCCCAAAGGAATAATCTGGCGGACACAAGCGAGGATCCTATGCATAAACAGATGGCTGAAATGTCAGAAATTGAATTCAGAATTTGGATTGCAAACAAGATCAATAAAATAGAGGAAAAGTTGGAT
>CAUYON010005048.1:0-31495 GCA_963573935.1 Arctocebus calabarensis | reverse complement strand
GGTGGCGGGTTCAAGCCCGGCCTCGGCCGAACTGCAAAAAAACAAAAAAATAGCCGGGCACTGTGGCGGCGCCTGTAGTCCCAGCTACTCGGGAGGCTGAGGCAAGAGAATCGCTTAAGCCCAAGAGCTGCAGGTTGCTGTGAGCAGTGTGACCCCACGGCACTCTACCCAGGGCGATAAAGTGAGACTCTGTCTCTACAAAAAAAAAAAAAAAAAACTAGCTGGGCATAGTGATATATACCTGTAGTCCCAGATACTCAGGAGGCTAGGCAAGAAGATTGCTCAAACCCGAGGGTTTGAGGTTGCAGAGACCTATGATGCTACTGCACTCTACTCAGGGTGACAGAGAGAGACTGTTTCGAAAAAAAAAATTATCAGAGAAGAACAGGAAGTTTTACATTGAAGAGTGTTTATTGCATGTTTATAGCAAAAATGAGAATGGTCAAAATACCTACTGATAACCAGCTGATTAAAGAACGCATGGCACACTGTGGTGGCCAGGGAGCCATGCCACTCAGGTCTCCCTCAGTGCCACCATCCATGGGGAGCACAGCCCCCTGGAAGCCTCCAGCTGCCGCTTTGGACCCACTACTGTGTTCATGCTGTGCTCCCCTGCTGCGCCTGGCGAGTGACTAAGAATGGTGGGGGCACCGGGGCCAGGCCATTCTCTCCAACACTAGAACTGTCCGGAGACCAGCTTCTGCCTACATAGCAACTCCCCAGCAGCCTGGGCAAGGCCTTCTCAGAACCTCTGCCTGCTCCACCTCCCTTGCAGGCTCCTTTCACAGCTGTGGGGCTTGTTTCAACAGCACCTGCCGGAGCCCGCGCCTTCTCCCTTTCTCCTTTACAGGGATTTCTCTCAATGTTTCTGCACAATCAAGCCTTTCTTAACATCCGTTTTTGGAGGGTCTGACCTGACAGAACATCCACCCACCAAATATTTGGGCAATTTTCAAATATTATATTCATAAGAAACATTTAAGGATAAAAAAACAGTCAGGATATAATACTACCATAAACTATCAGTATTCTAAATGTATATTCAATATTGTCCTCACTGGATTTTTTTAAAGACCTATGTGTGTGTGTGTGCCTGTGCATGGATATATATACACATCCACAAAATCCTTCATGCGTTTACATCACAATATTAAGAGTACTTCTTTCTGGGTAATTGGATTATAAATGTGCATTTCTGCTTCTTTACTCTTTATTTTCCAGCGTTGCAATACCGAACATTATTATCTGTATAATTAGAAACAAAGACAAAGTGCGCGCGCGCATGCGCGCACCAAGTACCCACGAGGCGTCCAACCGGCCGAGGTGCAGCTGCCCTCTCCACCGGACGCGCGGCCAGCTTCGCCTTGGAGGCCGAGGCGCAGTCTCAGGCATAACTAAGCAGTGGGAAACAGAGACTATAATGTCAATGCTTCAAAATGCGCTTGGCTGATTCCAGATAGTCTCAAAGTCCAAAGCACATTTAGGAATCTTGATGGAGCCTTGGGAAGGAACAAAACAGATGGGGTGCTGATCCTACTGAGCAGTGCTTGTTTTCATTTCATTATGTTTTAAATTTCTACCACGTCCGCGTTTACCCCAGCCACTTTCACTGCTTACCTGGTAAGCAGAATAATCTTCTCCTTGTCCTTAAAGACAGGCAACTTTCCTCCCAAGTCTTTAAAAGGGATGAGTCAGGGACACAAGCCCTGTCCTTGCACACAGCCACCTCAGGCTTCCACGTAAAGCTGCCTCCGTGTTTGCTGTTTTTGAGAAACTCTTATGAATCAAAATGTCACAGCACCACAAATTCAAGTGGGGGAGGACGGGGGCTTGGTAAGCTCCCACTTAAAGGGCACAACGTAGGAGTGTCTGGCACACGCTTGGGGGAGGGGGCCGAACGCACCGCAGACACCAGCTAACAAGTGAGCTAACTGTATGTACCCTGACGTTATTCCAAAAAGTTACTGAAGACGAGAAAAAATAAATAAAATAGTACATTAGTATACAACTACTATGTATTCCTGATAATTAAGAATAAATAAAATGTTTAAAGTACAGAACAAAGTATTGATACACGGGCGCCCACACAGCCGTGAGAACTGACTTTCACTGGGCCGCGCTTGCGTGTATTTAAAAGCTCATCTGATCCTCCTGAGATTCCCGCGAGGGAAGCCCTGGCACCTGTCCCGTTTTCCAGAG
The DNA here is from genome assembly GCA_963573935.1 of Arctocebus calabarensis. Taxonomy (NCBI): domain Eukaryota; kingdom Metazoa; phylum Chordata; class Mammalia; order Primates; family Lorisidae; genus Arctocebus; species Arctocebus calabarensis. Next base: position 29,296 of record CAUYON010005048.1, on the reverse strand, counting down.
GACACAGGTGCAGAGAGGCAAAGTGACCTTGCAAGCCCACACAGCCCGTGCGTGGTCTGGCTGCATTCTAAACACGGGAGTCACAGGGAGAAATCAGAGCAAGAGCGAGGCTGCAGCTCAGCCGCATTGTCCTGCTCTGGACGCGAGCGCGGCAAGGGCAGCAGGGCAGACAGTCCCGACAGAGCAGGGATCAGCACCCAGACAAAGCCAGGGCCACGGAGGAAGGGCTAGAAGACGTGGGGGTGTGGCAGCCGGGGCAGGAGGGGCGGAATGAGTCCAAGGAGCCGCGCCCTGGGGAAGAGCGTGGGCAGGAAGGAGGTGAGCTGTGAAGACAGGACACACGGGGTGGGGGACAAACGGAAACCAGCGGCAGGGGGATGGGAGTGTCAGCCCGGAGGGAGGATGGAAACGCCGGGCAGGATATTCCCACTCTGCCGAAGCAAGACCTGAGGAAGGGCAGAACAACTCATCTGACGGGAACTGCGTCCCTTCCTCTCGGCTGACATTGCAGCCTCAGTCCTCCTCGGCCACTCCACCAAACAGATCCAGAAAGGCGAGCTCTGCCCTCAGGGTTAGGGTTCTTGGGGTGAAATGGCTACAGGCCAGCTGCCGCTGCGCCCTGCAGTGCTCAGCCAGGGTGGAGGCTCAGATTTCTGCCAAGAATGAGGTGTGTGTGATCTGAGGTGGCAGCTGTCACTTAGAAAGGGATCCTTCCCTTGCAGGGTTATGGTGGCCATGAAATAAGATCAAGCGTCTAAGAGACGTTTGTGTAGGGCTCCACACGTGGCATGTGCTCACTGAATGTTGCCCTGGGGAGGGCGTCTCTTTTCCACTCAAAAATATTCAAAGGCTCCCCACTGTCAAGGGGACATGAGGCCAGACCCCCTGGCCTGGCACTGAAAGCCCTACGTTGACTGGCTCCTACTTCTATGTCTACAACCTTAATGACAGAATTGAGTCACTAAATCTACATTTGGGCAGCTTTCATCCTACTTAGAAATGCCCAAAAGCTTAAGTAAGAGGATTTAAGAATTAAAGGACATGGGTCCCCTTCCTCACAGGGCTTAGCCATGGATCAGAGTTTATCCACTGGCTAATTCTGTCAGGTCCAGCTAGGAGAAATGAGCAAACCTCTTACGCTGCATCCTGAAGTATCAGTCGATTTTGTGTGAGGCGAGGTGACAGTGCTGGGTCCCCAGAGAGCAGCTTCCTAATGAGATGGTGGCAGAGCAGGAGGGAGATGCTGGTGAGTTCTACATTGAAGGAAGAAGAAGGGGGGCAGATGTCACATGATTTCAGTTAGAAAAATGAAGCTGGAAGATTGTGTTTGATGATACATGGCCACAAGTCATCAGGCTTAAGAAGAAGCAAACAGCCAGGAGTACAAGGTCCGTTGGGCAAAGCCTAAGGTTTCCTAGAGCAGGTAAAAGGAAAACTGCTGCAGACATGGTTCTCCAGGACACCAAAGTAACTTGAGCCTGTATTTCAGACACACACATCTCATTTTTACCAACTACTCCCTTTGGCTCAGTGAAGAGGTTATTTTCTTTCTTCATTACTGTTGTTTTGCTATGCAACAACCATCACCGTTTTCCTGGCAGTTTCCTGACCTGGGCTCAGACCACATGCTTATGATTCTTTGCTAGTGCCAGAGGTGGGCATGGTACTCACTCCTGACACAGTCTTTCAGCCACACTGATGACTTCATTGATAAAGATCAGTGAGATGTAATAAGACCTTTGTCAGAGCAGCAGGTGACAAGATATTTGCATTTTATTTTTGCTGGAACTTTCCATAAGTAAGATGGCATATATCTGGAGCCACCCAGAAAGCCAATACTATGGAAGACACTGCCAAAAATGGAGAAACCCTCCAACACTGTTTGAACTCTTGATCAGGCTGTACCTGAAGCCAATATATCCCAACTAGGTCAGTTAAGTGAGCCAATACATTCCTGCTTTTCTTAAGCCAGTATAAACTGGTTCATTCTTACAACTAAAAGAATCACAACTAATGGAAAAATGGCAACTAGGATTGAAATAAGCTTGTCTCTGAGGGGTGGGATGGCCCATGTAAACGGAGATATGTTCCGCTTTAAGTGTGCTTGCCCTGAGCACCTTAACACAAAGGCAAGCTGATGTTGACTTCCAAAAACCCAGCAGTTCTTTGCCCAGATTTGCTGAGAAAATACCCCTGCATCTGTTGGATGCAGAGACACCTCAGGTAGCCAGGAAGAAAAGCTGGTGTAGGAATCCCCATTATCAGGCCCTGCCAGTTCCTCTGGCCGGTTGGCCCAGCTCAGACCGCCCTGTCCAGAAGAACTGGTCTCCTTGTGTTCCTCTAATTCCATAAGTCGGCTCTGCCCCACCTGGATTTCTTTATCTCCTTCTCTTCACCTGTCAACTTCTCTCATGTTCCAAAGCCTGCTTCTACGCTTTTCAATTCTTTGCGAGTAGAAGGGCCCGTGTTTGAACTCCGGGTCCTTATCCATAAAGGAGGACAATAATCTGTTAGGGATTGAGCGATTACACAGTAGTCTACACAGTTGTCAGCATTTATGGAGCACATCTATGTACGTCAGGCTCTACCCTGAATGCTTCATGTGTATTAACTCATTTAATCTTTATATATCCCTGGGATGATGGCAATTCTACACATTGAGGCAACGGAGGCACAGAAAGGTAAAGCCACTTGCCGGATATCATGCAGCTAGACGGAGACACAGCCATATTTCTAACATAAGCAGTTTGGTGCCCCAGCTTTTATTTGTAACTGCTGCCTTCCAGCTGCCCTGTTGGTGCTAAGAGGATGTGAGTGCTCAGATGCAGGGATGTTTGGGTATCAGCATCCTGCCCAGCCCACTCCATCCCAAGCTGTAAGTCCCCTCAGAGAAGGATACTTACAAGTTACAATGGCAAGATACCATTTATTTATTTATTTGTTTGTTTGTTTTGACAGAGTCTCACTTGGTCACCCTTGGTAGAATACCATGGCATCTTAGCTCACAGCAACTTTAACCTCCTGGGTTCAAGTGATTCTCTTGCTCAGCCTCCCTTGTAGCTGGGACTACAGGTGCTCACCACAGTGCCTGGCTATTTTTTAGAGACAGGGTTTTGCTCTTGATCCGGATGGCCTTAAACCAGTGAGCTCAGGCAATCCACCTGCCTTGGCCTCCCAATTGCAGGGATCACAGATGTGAGCCACCGGGGCCGGCCCTATTTATTTATTTTTTGAAGCAGAGTCTCACTTCAGCATCCTTGGTAAAGTGTCATGGCATCATAGCTCATGGTAACCTCAAACTCTTGGGCTCAAGTGATCGATCTTCTTGTTTCAGCCTCCCAACTAGCTGGGACTACAGGCACCCACCACAATGGCCTAGTTTTTCTATTTTTAGTAGAGATGGCGTCTTATTCTTGCTCGGGCTGGTCTCCAACTCCTGAGCTTAAGCAATCCACCTGCCTTGGCCTCCCAGAGTGCTAGGATTATACAGGCATGAGCCACAGCACCTGGTCAGAATGATACCTTTTAAATTACTATTTATTTCTTGTCACTTAGATATGAGCCCTCAGAAGGACCCTCTCGTCTCATAAACCCAAATACAGTTCTTTTCACCAGACAGCTGTTGGAGCCCAGAGGCACTCACGAGAAAATCAACAACTAAGACTGGATTAGGACACTTGCTCGCACATGCCAGGAACTAAACTAGCATAACCAACATTCTGATTTGCCTTCACAGTCCTGGTTTATGTATATTTCCCTGGCATAAATATTAAGAATTTTATGATTTTGGCTTGGACCGTAAGTTGTTGGTCATCCTGTGCTTACCCACATGCTAACTAAGGGATGGAGAATGTCATAGACATCCTTTCCTTTCCTCGTACGATGAACTCTCTGATGCATGCTTCTGCGATTCATGTTTTTGCTAACTATGTACCTTCCTGAAACAGTGAGAGGGCATTTTAATTATGCAGGGACACCTCCTTGAGTTTATCTCTAGAATTTCTGAAATGGGTAAAAGCAAACATTAATTACATGGCCAAAACATATAACAAAGAGAACAAGAAAAAACAAACTATACGAGCCGGCTCCAGCTGGTATAACAAATTACCTTGGTCGGGGTAGCTTAAACAATAGACATTTTTTTCTCACAGTTCTAGAGGCTAGAAGTCCAAGATCAAGACACTGGCAAAAAGGCTGGGCACGGTGGCTCATGCCTGTAATTCTAGCACTCTGGGAGGCTGAGGCAGGTAGTTTACTTGAGCTCAGGAGTTCAAGACCAGCCTGAGGAACAGTGAGACTCTGTCTCTTCTAAAAGTAGAAAACCTAATTGGGCATTGTTATGGGTACTTGTAGTCTCAGCTGCTTGGGAAGCTGAGGCAAGAGGATGACTTAAGCCCAGGAGTTTGAAGTTGCTGTGAGCTGTGATGCCACAGGACTCTGCTCAGGGTAACAGAGTGAGACCCTGTCTCAAAACAACAATAACAACAACACTGGTAGATTCAGTTCATACTAAGAGCTCTTCTTGGCCTGTGGATGGCTGGCTTCTGATTACGTCCTCATGTGGAGTGGGCTGGGAGAAGAAATGAGACAGCTCTGGTCCCTCATTCTCCTCCTATAAGGACACTAATCCTGGCTTGGGGGCCCATCCTCATGACTTCATCTAAACTTAATTACCTCCCAAAGATCCCACCTTTAAATCCATCACATTGGGGGTTAGGGCTTCAACCTATGACTGTCGAGGACATACAAACATTCAGTTCACAACACAGATGAATACTGGTATTTGGCACAATAGGTTTTGACAGTGTTCTCTAACTATGCTCCTCAAACAGCATCCCCAGCTTCACCTTTATAGTCCCCTCACTCAGCTCAGTTTTCTACTTAGCGACACTCTGCGTCTGCGTGTGTGACAATGTGAGCGTCATGAGAGCAGCCCCAAGCAGAAACCCTCTCTGTGAAATGTCAGCAGGAAGCTGGCTCCCCCCACCTTGCAATCTTTTCTGGCTGGGCTTTGTGAAGACAAATGTGCTAAATGCGTATTCTGGTGCGTAGAAACCACGCTCTCAGATCATCTAGGAACAGGCAGGAAACTTTTATTTTTACAGCTATGTGTTCTTTCCTTTCACAAGGGAGTCCCTATGCCCACTCAGCAGAAAGAAAATGAAATTTGCCCCCATCCAGTATATTCAAACCACAAAGGCATTTAAAAAAATTGCTTCTTAGTTCCTCTTAGGTAAAATTCAAATTCAAGTCCTTTTGTTATGATTGACTGTCCAGAAGAAATGCTCCCTCTGGCTACACTCTAAGTCACCCCCACTCCTCTGGCCTCAGCCTAAAGCCCCAGAAACCCTCACCCTCGCCCATCACTGGGCAGTGGCAGCTCCAGCTGCAGAGGAAGGTGAGAGTCATTTATGTGGCAGGCCAGTGGGGCTCTGGTCTGCACTCAGCCTCGGGTGAGACAATCACCAGCCTCACTTCTAGAGTCCCCTGAGCCTCGTGGGAGACTTCTGGGACAGGGCTGGGCATGGGCCAAGTACCCCTCCTGGCACTCTGTTCTCCCTAGGAAGCCCTTACTTCTCTCAGCTCACAGCAGCAGAGGATGTGGCAGGGAGGGTGCGCCCCAAGCTGGGGACAGCTTCTCTGTTCTGTTCCATGGCCAGGGTGTGCTGCCCCTCACCTTCTAATCTGGTCTTTGTTCTCGGCCATCTGAGGGGCATGATCATGGAGGAAGGAGACTCTGTCCCAAATACTGCCCCAAGAAATAGCCTACTGCACTCTCTTCCCCACACAGAAGTGCTCCAGAAGGAACAAAGCTCCATGTACCCGTGAGTGCTCTTGGTGCTGGCTCCAGTCATCCTTGAGTTCCCCTGCCTTGCCTTGCTAACATTTTATCATTGGGTATTTGCCTTCTGCAGAGAATGGCTCAGTAGGAAACGGAAGAATCCTGCTGTATCCTTCTCTGCACAGCTCAGGCGCAAGGAGAGAGCAGGGTGCTGGAGTTAGATGCTTCTAAGCTGTGCTCTGCCACTTGCTTGCTGTGTGACCCGGAGCAAATCACTTCGCTTCTGCAGCTCAATTTCTTCTCTGTAGGGAGAGGTTATATTGTAAAAAGTAAGTCAATGCACGTTTGTGTAAAGCACTGCAGAGTACGTGCTGGCCCACCGTTGCTGCAGGTCTGGGCTGCTGTCGTGTCCCTTGCGGGTTCAGGTGATTCTCATTGTCGATTGCACCTTGCAGACTGTCCCTGCAAGCCCAGGCGGGATGACATCAGTGGCCTTCTTAGGAGGAATGGGGGCTCAGCGATTTCAGAAGAGACCATCTGACTTAAGTGGCTTTCCAGAAATTTGGCTTCACAATTTTTAATTTTTCAGTTTTTCTGGCCCAAAGAATAGAGCTTCCTGCCCTCAGACCTGTTCTAGGAGCATTTCTATGCCTTCTCAAGGGCAGCCACTGCTCACCAGGATTTTCTTTATATGCAAACATCTGCTTCCGAAAACCACAGGCATAAGTTCATCTGCATAAATCACACAGGCCTGGCAACTGCGAAGAGGCTGCAGGGTTGCTGAAAAGGACTCTATCTGCTTTTGGCCCTTGTCCAGACAGCTGTGAGATCCCGGACCACTTTGGTGAGCAGAGATAAGCTCAGCAGCTAGAGCTGGACAGCCTTCCAGAGTCCAGCCCCGGCCACTGTGCCTTGGGCACATGCATTGCCAAGGATGGCCCTCAGCGGCGGGAGGGAGAACTTGCCAGGAGTTTTTGGATTATAGACCCATGAAGCTGCCAGTGCAGGCTTGCCAGACCCTATTTGCTTCAGACAACCGGAGATCATGCAAATCCCTGAAGAGAGGGACTTTGCATGTGAGCAGGGATCAGGGCAGTGCAGTGGGGAGCTGGGTATAGGACGAGCAAGCAGAGCCTGGGAAGACTGCCCGTGGGGAGGATGGGGGGTGGTGACCTGGCGGGTCTGCGCGAGGAGGGAAAGGGAGGTGGCTGATGGCCAGGGGACGTGCAGTGACCAGCACAGTGAGGAACACGTCCGCTCTCAGGCAAGAAGGGAGGTGCTCCAGTCCTATGACCCACGGCAGAGTCCCTGACCTTCTAAGCCTAGTTTCGTATGTAGAAAAGGGAGGAAATACTACTACCTATTTCACAGGGATATCAGGAGAATTGAATGGAAAGTTCCACCGCCCTAATTATTTTTGTCAGTTACTTGCAGGGTTATAATCAAGGGTGTGGAATGGAGAAGGCCGTAAGTATTGTCTGAGGAGTGGGACCACCTGGTGAGTGTGGCCCCCCAAACTTGAGTGTAGCTTTCGTACAGTGTGTCAGAGGAAGGGGAGGCTAATCCCGGAGCACAGTGAGGAGTTCCACTTCAGAGACAGCCCCCAGCCCGCTGCTGCCACTTCTCTGGGCGGGCTCCAGGGCTTCAGGGGAAGTGAGGCGAATGGTTCATGTTTAAACCACCAGGCCCTGCTGAGTTGGCCCCAGACACTTTCTCTCCTGGGCTTTCTGGCAGTCACTGTCCTCTTCTCTGCGAGAGTCCGATGTTCTGGTTTGATACGTCGGAGTCATGTTGGAAATTACAGAGGGCCGTGCTGTATCGTCTGATATGATTTAATAGTGTTAGACGATATTGGTTTGGACTCTGCATGGAAGAATCAGAAGACAGGAGAATAAGAGGAAGGGACGGACAAAAGAAAACTAAGAGAGGAGGAGAAATATTAAAAACCTGAGTCACCAGGAGTGTGCAACTGTGGTAGCTATAAGCTGAAAACAGCCAGTAGCTAAGAACAACATTCGGTCAAGTTTCTGGTCTGTTCCTGCAATCTCTGTGGCAAAACCAGATATCTGGATTTTACACCATGTGGAGCTTTACTCTAAATGCCATTTTAACTGGTTTATTCTGGGAGGGAGAGGGCAACCTTAATAAATATCATATATGTATTTTAGGACTCTTGAAGAATAATTTCTAATAATAAGTTATGTCCTTGCTGCTTCCTACACCTGCCTTGCCAGACCCTCAAGAAGACCTCCCCTGTGGCATCACCTGTAGGCTCTGGGTCAATGAGCCAACCAGTGGCCCTCAGAAGGCTATTCCGGAGGTCGGAACACGTGCAAAGTGTGGTCCTTACTAGAGCAAAAGTTGGTCGCCACTTAAATGAGTCCAGTGAGACAGAACAGTCAGAGCAGACTTGCTACCCACAGGGAGGCAGCAGAGAGGACCAGGAGGGGCGGGTGGAGGACGTGCACTGAGGGGGCCTGGCTCAGGGGAGCCGCTGGGGCGGGTGGCGTCTTGTCATCTTACTGGTGTGAGCCCGCATTGCACCACAGCTGAAGATGCTGAAAGTGTCCCAGCCTGGGTTTCACACCCTGGGTGTCACAGAACTGACTGGGTGCAAGCGTCGCAGGTGTTCTAGGAGGCAGGAGGACACAGCCAGGGTGTGCCAGGCATTTTCTCCTCATCTCAGGCTGTCACATTCTCCAGACATTCTTCAAACTGAAGTGAGGGGGTAAGAGTTGGGTCAGCCCAGGCCGTCTGGGTACCTGTCCTCAAGCCCTGGCAGTTAGTGTGCCTGACTGCCTCGATGACTCCAATGGCCAGTTTTCTCTAGGCCTCCTCTTGGTTGGGCTCGAGTCTCAGTTCATTCCACTCTTCGTGCAGGGAGCCCCAAGATTCCTCACTCGTCTCTACCCTGCAACTGAGAGGCCGCCCAGTACACCTGCATCACATCTTTGCTGACTCAAACACAAGCAGCCCAATACCTCGGAGTGTTTCTAGCAACTGTCTAGGATGTCACCGCTGCCTTCCTCACCTGTTGCCCTTTGGCCCTGTGGCCACTCAACCCCTCCCTTGCCCTTCCGTCTGCTTGCACTTGGAGCTCCTGAGTACGAGCCTCCTCCTGGCGCTGTCAGCTCTGCACCCTCTGCCTGGGCATTCCAGGGAGAAGCTACTCTTGTTTGGGTTCTTGGCGTGTAAAAAGGACAATGCGACTTTGCAGATTGCGACAATGGAGACATATGTCTTGGACAATGGAGGCATGGCTGGGTGGCCTCAGTCAAACTGCTGAGCTTTCTCTTTATGCTTCTGCCCCTGGAGAGGGGGATGCAGGTCCCCTTAGAAGAGAGATCTGTCCAAAAACTCTAGTCTTCTGGTAACTGTAATAAGCAGTTAGATTTCTTTTGTTAAAGAGAAAACAGCCAAGAGTTTCCAATGCCAAATTCCACAGCCAGGGATTTGTCTAAATATTGCTTCAAATGAAGCAAACTGGAGGAGTCTTATGAACGAAGAGCCCAGTCAAGTGTGTAAGATAAAGCCAGAACAGGAATCACAACAATTAGGACCCAGTGGAACGTGTCTCTGCTCTTCTTTGGTGTTTATTTCTTTATGTATCTTTTAAAAATTTAATACTTAGTCATATTCATTTATGTAGCACAGCCATATTCCTTAGCAAAATACACTGGGCCACCTTGATATCAAAATGTACTCTCCCCATCTCGGAGTCTCAACTGAATCTGCAAAGTCGAATTTGCCAAGTAAATTAACATAACAGTTTCTGGGGACTAGGGCATAGACATCTTTTGGGGCCATTACTCTGCTTAACATAGTGGGAAAACTGGAATTTGGAGCCTGGAATCAGATTCAAGTCTGTCAGATTCCAGAGTCCATGCACCTTCCAGGTCATGACTCAAACAGCAGCCGCTAAAGTGAATGTTACTGTTTTCTAGAGGCCAAATCACAAATGGTGTTAAAATTTAGTGCCGTGAATTCCATTATCATTTTAAATTGAACTAAATGGTGCTGAAGTTGATTTTGTTTATTGCAATTTCTTTCACATTCTCCTTAGATTCAGCAAAATCCAGTCCTTGTGTGCAATTGCAATGCCTTGTAATAATGCACAAACATCGAATTGTGCTTCCTGGTCATTATTTAATGTAACTCAAAAGTAAGATGGAAACCTAGGGACATCTTTAAGATGTGGCAATGAATTATTTATACTTTTGAGCAACTACACTGGAGCAACATTAGTAACTGAGCTTGGAACATTCCATTCAACTCGGGTGCTGTGTTCACCAACTACTCAGACTCCTGCCACTGCAGGAGCCAGGTGCCCCAGTCTGAATAGATTTAGCCCTAAACTGAGGCAAAACTCATCCCATGCTTCCTGAGTGATTAGGGATGGGAGGAGGTTAAGGGGGCTTCAGGGAGGTGGGAAAGAATTAGGGCCTTCCACACAAGAAAGTTGGAAAGGGCTCTGAAGCAAAATGAAGAATTTTGGGTGGGTGCAATGTAGTTAAGTGCTGTCCCTGCAAAATATAACATCTAGCCTATGATTCATGTCCTCTAGCCCGTGAATAATTTCTTCATAAAACAGAGACAATGATCCCTCTATAATAAAACAAAGATAAGGATTGTTGTCACAGAACGATGCACACCATGGTTGCCTGCACACCTGCATACCATCACTAGTAAAGTAACAGTTAATAATTATTGATACAGAATAAAAAAAAAAGGGTGCATATACAACTGAGGGAATCCACAACCAGTGAAACCAGGACAGCACCCCTGAAGGCCTAAGGGGAACCAGTGGGAATCCTTATGGATGAACGTAGGCCGGATTGGGGTGAGAGTGCTCAGATTGGCACATTGCCTTTGTGTGGCATCTCCTCCCAAACACGAGGGGGATGCTTTTCCACTCTCTGGAAAAGGCTATGGTTATCTCTGCTTTCCTTTACTCTTTTCTTCACTTTAAACAAAAATTGTTGTTGTTTCTCTGCCATACTGGGGTCTCAGCTGGCTCATTTTCCATCCCCCCAGTGGCTCTCTCTTCCTTTGACTCAGCCGAACTTGCTAGTTCTGCTGGGGGGTGGGGGGCAGAACCAGGTCCACTGATCGGCTCAGAGGTGACTCTCACCTCTAACATTGGGTACATTTAGAACAAGGTTTTATTTGCAGACCTGCAGTTCTAATCCCCAGCAATAGAATTCTTAGTTGTCAGACATATTACCATCAGGAAAATATGAACGGAGAAATACTGAGTTGGATTCTTTTATGCCCATCTGTTATGGATTGAATTGTGTCCCCTCATCCTCACCCCAATCTGAAAAACTTCTACTCCCTTATAATATAAACTTAGTGGGAAATGGGGTCCTTGTAGATATAATCCGTTAAGATGCATCGTACTGGAGCAGGGTGGGCTCTGGGTATGATATGACTGGTGTCCTTCCAAGGACAGAGAAGCACAGAGGGAGAAGGTGGCATTGTGACTACAGAGCAGACTGGCTCGGTGCACCTTCAAGCCACATAACACCAAAGAATGCCAACACCAGCAGGTACAACAGACAAGTAGGATGCTTTCCTGCAGGTTTTGGAAGAAACCAACCCTAATGAAACCTCAGGTTTACATTTCTGGCCTCTAGAAGAATGAGAGAATATATTTCTGTTGTTTTAGGCCACATAGTTTGTGGTGCTTTGTCAGGGCAGCCCTAGCAAACGGATTCACCAACTGACAAGTAACGTTGTTGCATTTTCCACATTATAGAATGAATGGCTTAACCTGGCTCAGCATCTGTGGCTCAAGCAGCTAAAGCACCAGCCACAAACATCTGAGTTGGTGGGTTCGAATCCAGCCTGGGCCCGCCAAACAACAATGATGGCTGCAACCAAAAAAAATGGCCGGGTGTTGTGGCGGGCGCCTGTAGTCCCAGCTACTTGGGAGGCGGAGGCAGGAGAATCGCTTGAGTCCAGGAATTGGAGTTTGCTGTGAGATGTGATGCCACAGCACTCTACCCAGGGTGATTGCTTGAGACTTTGTCTCAAAAAAAAAAAAAAAAAAAAGAATATGGCTTAACCATTGGGAATAGAGTGCCAGAGAATGAATTATTTTGACTAAAAGATGTTACTTTAATCACATCACAGAAACTTTGACAAACATTGTTCATTATAAAATTCAGTTCACCTTCATAAACTTTAAGAAGTCTGGAAAATATAAGGCCCTTATCACCCCAAATATAGTTGGCCTACACCAGAAGCATAAGAATATTAATTGTTGGCCCAACTTGGTGGCTCGCTCCTGTAATCCTAGCACCCTGGGAGGCTGAGGCAGATGGGTCACTTGAACTTATGAGTTCAAGACCTACCTGAGCAAAACCCAGACCTTGTCTCTACTAAAAATAAAAAAACTGAGCCAAGAGAATTGCTTGAGCCCAAGAGTTGAAGGTTGCTGTGAGCTATGATGCTATTGCACTCTACACAGGTTAACAGCTTGAGAACTCTTGTCTCAAAAAAAAACAAAGAATATTAATTATCTTCTTAATGTTCATAACTCTCAACTAAAAATTCTGTTTCTAGTTATTTTAAGACAAGATTAAGAGATATACTCAAGAATTTATGCACAAAGATGTTCACCATGGTAATTTGTCCAAACAGGTTATGGTTAAATTATGATACATCTGTATGATAACTTTTTATGCAGATGCTAAATACATATTTTTATAGAATATTTAACTGACATGGGAAGATGTAGAGTGTGTTTCTATCTATTTTAAAGAAAAAGGAAAATACAGCAAAATGTTAACTATCTCTGAGTAGTAAGAGTGTAGGCAATTGATATTTCATTTCATACATTTTATTCTCAACTGTTTACCATGACCACGTGTTGCTTTTATAATGAGAAAAAAATGCTATCAAAAAGAGGTTGACCATGTAATTTGCTCAGAAGGTTTCTTTTTTCCTGTATGTTTTTTTCACTGCTCTTTCTAAATTATTTCAGAAACAAAAAGTCTTTGGAGGAATTTCCTCTACTTATGCTTAAATTAGGTTATGTATACATGCATAATGGAAGGCCACAGGGAGATACTGGGCTTCTTGTTTCAGCTCCAACATATAAAGAGCTTGGAAGTCATCACTCCTTACAAGAAAAAGCTGGAAAAACTGAACACCAGTGGCTTTTCTTGGATTCATCGGAGAACTGAGTTTGCAGGGCAAAGTGTACCCCTGACATATGGAGAGACAGGTGTTATTTGAAGGCAGATTTAGATTAAAATGCATGTTGTAAAAAAAAAAATGCATGTTGTAAATTTAGGCAGCCATTAATATTTTTAGGAAGAAATATAATTGAAGTACTATATTAGGTGCTGAAACTGCCCTTTATAAAATTAATGAAGGGCCACAAGGTGAGAACTCTGGTAGGGGCCCAGACTCTGCAAAGGTATAGGCATAGTTAAAATATGTACATACATACCAGCCATTGTCCCATGGTTTTCTTTCCTATAATTACTACTCAGGAATCACATAACTGACAATCATAAATATTCTTAACTTTCTTAGTAACTCCTATAGATAACACCCTAGTAAAACCTAAAGGTAGTTTTTGAGATATGTTCCAGGCCCTACATTCTAGTGGGTTGCCTGGTCCACTTAGACCAATGAATGGCCCATACCAAGGAACTGACTCAACTGGTCTTATGACCCCTGCCCAGGAACTACTTCAGCACAAGAAGACAATTTCTACACACCTGTGGTTCCATCCCAAACCCAGGCAATTGGTGGAACCAGTTGCCTGGCCCTTCGCATGCCAAGTTATCTTCTAAAACCCTTTGTCCCCAATTCTCGAGAAGATGGATTTGAGAACCTTCCTTCCTCTCCTTGCATGGCACCTGCAATATTAAACTCTTTCTCTGCAGTAACACCTGCTGTCTCCATGCACTGGCTTCCTCTTGAGCAGCAGGTAATGAACCTGGTAAGGCTGTAACAGTGCCAGTGGCCTCACCTTTCTGGGGCCATTTCTTTATCTATGACTTTACTAAGTTAGAATATATCATGTCTCTCTAATTCTCTTACTGTTCTGCAATTCTATTACTTAAAAAAAAATTATTTCAAAAGTCTATCTTCTTCTTTTAGTCAAAGTCTGTAAGGAAGAGCCTTTTGAAATGTATGAAACGCCTTCTAAAATAATCCATTCCGGGCAGCTCCTATGGCTCAGCAGGTAGGATGCCAGCCCCATATACTGAGGATGGTGGGTTCAAACCCGGCCCCAGCCAAACTGCAACAAAAAATAGCCGGGCGTTGTGGCAGGCCCCTGTGGTCTCAGCTGCTCGGGAGGCTGAGGCAAGAGAATTGCCTAAGCCCAGGAATTGGAGGTTGCTGTGAGCTGTGTGAGCTATGATGCCTAGGCACTCTACCAAGGGCGATAAAGTGAGACTCTGTCTCAGAAAAAAAAAAAAAAAATTAAAGAAAAAAAAGATAAAATAATCCATTCCCTAATCTGTTATTTCCGTAAGTTTAGGTTTTCATATTTCTAAACTGTGAGCTGCATTTAGCAGGTTCATCTAGTACATGTAATATTGAAACACACTCACCTGGTTCACCATTCCTCAATGCATTATGTTGTAAAATCACACAAGACTGAAAGAAAAAGGCCATTTCACAGTATTGATTTCACTGACACAGATAGCACAGGACACGTGCTTTTTAATCCAAGGAAGAAAGAACCAAACTGTCTTCCTTGGCTAAACAGAGTCTCATAATTAGTTTGTGATTACCTTCAGATCTATCAATAGACTTTCCTTCTCGGGCTGTCGATACATTCCTGAGCTCAGTGAACACTTTTATGAGCTGCAACTTCTCTGTCAATCAAAAACTTTTGCTCCTCTAGATTATTGGTTAGGCCACAGTGTTCATTAAAAAAGGAAAAGAAAAAGCCATTTGAGGCAGCACTGTAGAAATGACCTGCCCTTTTGAAAGGAGATACTGATCTTACTTCTGGTTAAAGCTATCGATAAAATCGATAGGTTCACTTGCAGGTCTAATCAGTCTCATGTCCAGGCTTTCCTGGTCTAACCCCTTGCAATAAAAATCTCTAGCAAGCAGAATTTAGCCCAAAGACCTATTTCCCACTCTAAAAACACCTGCCTAGTGGTAGACAGACGCGCTCTCAGCATATCTGGACCCATCCCTGTTCTAGCAGTTTCTTGCATCCTACTTTTGCTCCTCTGGGGAATTACAGTGGCACTGTAATCAGGAGCAGGCTAGGTTACTCGCCACTCCCAAAAGCCGATTAACATGGACTCGATGTGGTGAAAGGAAAGCTGCTTTATTACAGAGCTAGAGGTGGGGGAAATGCCTGATGAGATGCTCAAAGAAACCATGTCAGTGGGGGCTGATGGTCAGGGTATGAAAAGGAAATTTGGTATGAAGGGCATGCAGGAGGAAGAGGTGCTGGCCAGCGAGACTTGTCCATTTGCTCCACCTGGCAAATGGCTGGACTGTCTCTAAGACTATCTACACAGATTAAATGTAGTGTTAAAGTAATCTCTTTATGAGATTACCTTAATTATTTCAAGACTCAGTCTCTAGAATTTCTAAGCAAGCACATAATTAGACAGAGAAAACTCGTGCAGGGGAGTGCCTGGTGGAAAGGAAGGTAAAGGTCAGTATTTCATAACAAGAAATGGGTCAATGGGCAGGAACATTCCAAAATGGGGCATCGAAAAACAGGGCATTGTTCACAACTCCCCATCATCATCATGAAAATCGATGTTTCATCTTGAAGGAAAAGGGGTCAGATCATCAGACATCAACACATTCCTTCCAGGACTAGACAGCTCTTCAAACACACTTAGCTAAATAGATTCCAAAATGTAGGCCCAGATGAGCTGGATGCAGGCATTTGCGGAAACAAAGAACAAAATCCTCTTGCTTGTGAAAGATCTTTGACGAATTTTATCTAAGTACTTCTGGCCACAAGGAGTCCATCAAGCCAGGAGTCCAATTGCCCAAAAGTAAGAACAAAGAAACTCCAACTGATGGCTATCTCCCTTTCCCAGGTATGAAGGTATTCACCCCAAGGACTCTAAAGCTCAATTTCAGACAAGCCGTGGGAAGGTGTGGAAGAAGTCCAAGCTCGACTGCCAGATAATGGGTGTTCACCACTTCATGAGACATCAAGTTCCGTATAATTGGGCTGTTTGTGACAAAATGCAGTTTCTTCTTAACGGGTAAAAAGTGACTTTAAACTGCCTTTTCAGCAGATGTTATAGTCCTACTGAGATACCAAGATCAAAGCTACATATTTAAGGAGGTAATTTTTTTTTTCTCCTCGTTTTGCCAGCTGATAAAGCACTGCTTCTCACCCTAAACCATAAAGAAAATGCTCTGGAGGCTGCCTTGTTTCTGCCTCTTAAGCTTAGCCCCAATACATGTCTCACTGAAAAAAATTAAGTATTACAGCATATTTGCCGCTTTGCAAAGTTTCCAAATCCATAAAGGGTGTTTTGGTAATGGGAAAGGCAGTGTTTGCATTCGTTTTTAGTGGGTTGTGAGTTCAGATTATATTGGCATTCATAAAGAACAAAATAACTTAAAAATGGGGAGAGAGAGAAAGAGAGAGAGGGACGTGCATATATGTAAGCACAAACTGGGAGAGACAGTTCTTGGCTAAAAGTGTGCCCTAACATGATGGGGTTTCAGACACTAAATGTAGATAAAGCTTGTACCAGGTTTAATATGTCTTTCCCATAGCAGGGCAATGCTATTTTTGTAGGTTAAGATAAAATTACAGGCAGCGTAGGTAGCTCAGTGAACAGGGCGCTGGCCACGTACACCAAGGTTGGCGGTTCGAACCAGGCCGGGCCAGCTAAAACAATGACAGCTGCAACAAAAAAAAAAATAGCGAGGCATTGTGGTGGGTGCCTATAGTCCCAGTTACTGAGGCAAGAGAATCACTTAAGCCCAGGTGTTTGAGGTTGCTGTGAGCTGTGATGCCATGGCATTCTATCTAGGGCAACAGCTTGAGACTCTGTCTCAAAAAAATAATAATAAAATAAAAAAAAATAAAATTACAGAACTTTTGTAAATGAATAGACAAGCTGGTAGCGATAAACATTCTGACACAGATAAAAACAAAACAAAAACCATGAAAATGTCTACGGCTGTATGTAGTATTTTTTGAAAACTAATCCTTATAATGGAGAGGGCTGTTGCTCAGGGCCTTAATCACTGCAGCATCATCAACAGGGAGCAACTACACCACCGCCTGCCCAGAGGTCGCAAGGTCACATAGAAAGGACAGCATTACCAAAGCAGCTATAGCCAGAAAGGTTTATCTGAATCCAGCTATGAGGAAACAATCAGAAAATTCCACAGCAAACGGATATTCTATAAGACTATTTGCTTTGTATTCTTCAAAAGGGCAAGGAAAAGAGACTATTCCAGATTTAATAACTAAATAGCCAAATGTAACATATAAAGATTCTAGATCCAAAAACAAATAAGACAACTTTAAGGAAGCTGGGAAAATTGGGATGTAAGCTATTTATTAGATATCGTTATTTCAATGTTAATTTTCTTAGGCATTTACTGGTATTAGTGAATATGTAGAGGAATAACAGTCTTACATGTATGCTGAAGTATTTCGGGATGTTACAGATTTTGTAGACTCTGTACTTTCAAATGTTTTGACAAAAGTACACATACTATGTGTGTATGTATGTGTCTATACACACACACAGAGATATAGAGAGAATAAATGTGGCAAAATGCCAACAGTTGGTGAATTTAGATGAAAACTTTACTGGGTTCGTTATTCTATTTTTTTTCTAAATTTAGGGGGAAAGAAAAGTATTTGTATTTTCACGACATACATCTCATCTTCCTTTCATTGGCTCTCCAATAATTTTCCAGTTTCTACTCACTTGTGGTTTTAAGGTTTGGAGAGAAGACGCTTGGCAGGTGAGACTTATGTTTTAATTCACGGGGATAGACATTAGTTGTGAGAGCTACAGCATTTACAAAGTCTCACTGATGATTTTATGTACTAGAATGATTTCAAAAAGTTGTTAGTCTGGAGTCAGAGAGATGCCCCATTCCCCAATAGTGCTGTTTGCTTCTAAATGACCTCACCAAACGAGGCTGTCAAATCACACAGCCATCGCATCATTTTTATACCCAAGTCCCTTGCCCTGCAAGCCTGCTGCTTCTGAATGTCACTTCCTCAGAATTCCCATTTTCTTGTTTCATGTTGGCAAGGTCTGTGTTTCTACTGAATTGTAAAATTTCATGAAGGGAGGAACCCTGTGCACAGAACTATGGCACCAAACAGTAACTCAAAATAAAACACAAGGTGAGTAAGGAAATAGATAAAATGAAGGCCTAAAGTGAGGTTTTTCAAGAGAAACTGTAGAAGTAAGTATTTTAGAGGGGAGGGGAGGGGGGCAGAGAGGGGAGAGAAGGAGAAGGGGAAGGAGGGGAGGGGAAAGACCAAATTATAATTGAACTTTAAAATGTTACTGTTGATCACATGGGCCTTTGTCAGAGTGCTCAGAGATGTCTCCGGAATATAAAAAAAAGTAAATAAAAAAAGTACATTCTTGAAAGAGAAAGATCATTAGCTTGTATTAGGAGCCAAAGTTCAAATAAAGGCCTGACTAAGTTGCTTGTCTTAAGCTTAATATGTCTGCTATAACATACAATAGAATGAATGAATAGAATTCTATAAACCAATAATTAAATTTTATATCTTGAGCATTTAAAAATTCAAGAAACATAACTTATTTTTTTCCTTATCCTAGAGTCCATAGACAAACATGAATTGTTTTTGAGGTATTTACAAATGAACCAAACTTTTGTCCTGAGAAAAAAATTACACTTTTTTTGCAAGGTAACTATTTTGGCAATATTTGCTATGGCATTATAATGAAATCTGCCAGGAGTTAGAAAGATGAGTATTTTATTATAACTGAAAAACTGGAGCATGTTTGAGAATTTCTGATAACACTAAGGGGGTTGGTGCTTCAAATGAAAACAAGTGAACAGAAATCTTCTTCTTAGATTAGTCTTGAGGACTAAGTAATCATGATAAAGAAACATCACTCTTAAGGAGTTTTTCATCTTTAAATGAAGAGAAATTGGAAGATTAACTAGGATTGGCTACATGCAGTACTGTTACCTCCTAGCACAACCAAAACCAGAGTATAAAAGAAAATTCCCCTTTATAACACACTGGCAGTTTTTAAGGACTCATATATATATATATATATATATATATATTTTTTTTTTTTTTTTGGTAGAGACAGAGTCTCACTTTATTGCCCTCGGTAGAGTAGAGTGCTGTGGCATCACACAGCTCACAGCAACCTCCAACTCCTGGGCTTAGGCGATTCTCTTGCCTCAGCCTCCCGAGTAGCTGGGACTACAGGCGCCCGCCGCAAGGCCCAGCTATTTTTCTGTTTTTTGTAATTGGCCGAGGCCAGGCTTGAACCCGCCACCTTCGGTATATGGGGCTGGTGCACTACTCGATGAGCCACAGGCGCCACCCAAGGACTCATATTTTTGTCAGACAAATAATAATAATTAGAAAAAAATAATCAGACAAATAAGACAAAGGTGAGGTATCTTTGGAAAATTTAATTTGGACCATACTTTCTTCCTTTTGCTGAAAACATCAACTATTCCAGTGGGTTTCCCAGTTACAGACTGTACCCAACTTCCTATGAAAGATAATATATTTTCCAACCTTGCTTCTGCCTATTTTTTAAAAAATGTTTTAAAGGTTCCTTACATTAAATGGCAAGTAAAACAAAGTAAGGCTTTATTTTCTCCTTTCCCCCTTTTCATGTGCTGCACGTTGGAGGAGTAAGGAGGGAAGACTAGTGACTGCGGTGTTGGTACCCTGGGGATTGCTGTGGTCCCTCTGAGGTGCACCCTGAGAAGGGTGAGCGCAGCCGTGTGGGACTGCCACAGCACAGGTGGGCTGGGGGCTGCCTGTTCCCCTCGGTGCCCACAGGGCTGTTGGCTTTCTGAAATAACAAAGGAACTAGGACCAAACCACAGCCAGAGGTCTCCCACCTGGTACAGCAGCACTGCAGGTTCACGTCCGTGGGCCTTACAGTGTACATTTACAGACTAAATAAATTTATTGGAAACATAACAAGCGAAAAATGCCTTTACTAGTTCTTGTATCAAATTACTAGAATGAAAATAAAAGCATTTATCTGATAAAACCCATTTTCTATGTCAGATGAAAACTCCCTTGTAAGATAATCTTAGTAAAGTATATCTGTAACTATTTATATATTTTCCCATGTGAACAAATTTCTTTAATTGTATCACCTACACACCTTTGTCATCTTTCAAACTTGTAGTTTCATTAGTTTAAAAAAGGGATAAGGCAGCCAAATCTAACTAATTTTGGTTGCAGAGAAACATCTCAGACATTAACTTCCATCTTCTTGAGTGTTATAAGAGTACATGATTAAAAGGTAATCTATTTCTTTTAACAGGAAACTAAGCAGCTATTATCATCAAATGTACTTCTAGTAAACACAGGGCCCCCTCATAAATACAAAATTAAATTCTTTTGAGGAATAGGTTTGTGACTTTAGTTATGCAGAACTTATATTTATTCTTTATATTTTATAATAAAAAATGTGTGGTTTTTGCTTCTTCATTTCATATGCAAGTGACTTCATCTCAGCAGGCTTTCATGTACACATGGCAGGCTGGGTTTCAGCTTGCTTTAGAAAGGGGAGGCAGCCACAAGGCATGTGCTCTTAGAATCCTTGCAAGAACTCCTGCAGCTGGGTGACAATCTCTGTGTCCACCGTTTCCATGAGGGACTGGAAGCCTTGTTCTCCCAGTAACTCCTGCTGTGCCTTGAGCTTCTCATAGATGAACTGCTGCAGAGACACTGTGTGCACAGGGTCCTTCAGGGCCAGCTGGGGGGGGAGAGAGGAGTCAGATGTGTCAAAGCAGCAAAACAAGATCATCTTACCAGTGACTTACCAAGATTCTTTGTAATCTCTTCCACAGTAAAAAAATTGTTTTTGCTCCCTTTCTTACAGACATTATAAAATAATCTCATGGTGGAAAAACTGTCAAAGAAAACTTCACTCTGTTAGTCTAACCTTAGTTCCCTAAGGCCCTGTGAACATAAGTTTTCTGCTTAGCTCAGTTTCTCAAGAGCTGACGATCCATCCATTTAAGGCATCCATCCATTTAAAACCTGGAAGACAGCATCCTAAAAGGAACAGAACATTTAAGAACAGAAGAGCATTTAAGTCAATTGCACCGATTTCTCCTTGAAAGATCAGGCACTCCACGGTGGTGATTTGGGGTGCCCAAAGACATTGTTTGCCAATCCTGATAGCTATGATATTTAAATTCATGTATATGCTACCTTTTGAAAAAAAAGAAAAAAATTAAAAAACAAATATAAAATACAAATACACAGATAATTGACACATTAACTGCCGCACTAGGAAAACAAATTTTTTCCTTGGGGTCATAGTGCTTTACTAGGTCAAGATAAGAGTCCTGTGAGTTACACATGCTTCATGGGACCCAGGCTTAAAACTAGGGTAAGTTATAAATACAACTCACATGGCAGTTAGTGTATTAAAAAAAATCATATCTCATTCCTCTTCCCCTACAGTGATACTGGGAAAACAAACCAAAAAAGTATAATTACATAAAAAAAACCCCATAATTTCACTCCCTAAAGATAATGCTAATAAAAAAAATTTTGTCCTATTTTAGTCTTTTCTCAGAGTACTGCTCTTTGCATTTATATAAATATATATGTAAAGAATATAAAATATATATGTGTATATGTGTGTGTGTGTGTGTGTGTGTATATATATATATATATATATATAATTATTTTCATTTATTTTCTTTTTTCCTGAGACATAGTTTCATCATGTCGCCCTCGGTAGAGTGCCATGGTGTCAAAGACAAACTCTCGGGCTTAAGCGATTCTCTTGCTTCAGTCTCCCAAGTAGCTACAGGGAGCCCGCCACAACGCCCGGCTATTTTTTTTGTTGTAGCTGTCATTGTTGTTTAGCTGCCCTGGGCCGAGTTTGAACCCACCAGCCTCAGTGTATGTGGCCGGCGCCGTAATCACTGTGCTACGGGTACTGAGCCTCTTTGCATTTATATTACCACAAAAAAAGTTATTCTAATACACTTCAAGAATTATAAATCTACTTATCCCTCATTTTCTTAAGTTATAGGCATGTCGATATAATAACAGTTTAAATACAATTTTGCTAAAAAGTCTATCACAAACTCCATTCCACATTATTACGTACACAGTCTTTCCTCTACATTTCAGATTACATTTTTAGAATAGCTCTATGTCAGAAGAACTACTCAATTAAATAATGGACAGAGACAATTTTATGACTCTTGATACAAATTATCAAGTTTTTTCCCCTATGGTTTGTATCAGCTTAAGAGATATAAAAGTTTTTGGCTTCTGGCACTGTTCTTACCACTGGTATAGTTATCATTATTTAAATGCTTTATATTTTAACACATTGCCATAAGCTACACATTTATCTCATAACCAATAAAACTGAACATCTGCAAGGCTTTGAGTAAAATGCATAAGTTTCTGTGCCTGATATGGCTACACAGAAATTCTTCTCTTTCTTTACTGATACTCAATTCTGTTCTAGGTGGATGAAGTAACTAAATTACAATCACATCTGTTGTTTGAGCAATGTAAGTATATGTAAAAATAATGACCATAAATGGAAAAGGCAACTGAGAGGGAGAAATATAGGTACCAAAAAACTGAAATTAAACCCTGAATCTGATCATTCTAGTAACACATGATAAATCCAAGGCAAGGTTATTTCAAGACTCATTTCCCTGGAAGACAGGTAGAACACACACCAGGAAAAACTAACTGTAGACACAAAGACCTGTCTCCCCAAGGCTGAACACATCATTCTATAAAATACATAGACACTAAAGATGAACATTTAAAAATATTTGCTCTCAAGCAACATGCAATAATAATGTCCAATATTATTTTAATTACTAAGACCCCCCCCAAAGCAAATACATCAACAAAAAATAAATGGGACTTGATTAAATTAAAAAGCTTGCACAGAAAAGAAAATAATCAACAGATTAAATACACAACCTACAGAATGGAAGAAAATATTAGCAAAATCTACAGCTGACAGGGGGATACTATCCAGAATGTACAAAGAATTAAAAAAAAATAAGTAAGAAAAAAAATAATAAACCACCCCACTAAAAAGTGGGTAAAAGACACGAACAGAAGTTTTTCAAAAGAAGATAGATAAATGGCCCACAAATATATGAAGAAATGCCCAACATCACTAATCATCAGGGAAATGCAAATTAAAGCCACAAGAAATGCTGGTGTGGATGCAGAGAGAAAAGAACACCCATGCACTATAGGTGGGACTGCAAATTAGTACAACCTCCAGGAAAACAGTATGGAGATTCCTCACAGAAATAAATGTAGACCTACCATTTGTGTCAGCAATCCTACTACTGGGTATCTACCAAAAGGAAAAGAGGTCTTTTTATCAAAAAGACACCTGTACTCAAATGCTTATTGCAGTACAATTCACAATCACAAAGATCAGGAATCAACCTAAGCCCATCAATTCATGAGTGGAGCACATTACTCAAGCCATAAAAAGTAATGAAATAATGTCTTCTGCAGCAACTTGGATAGAACTGGAAACCGTTATCCTAAGCAAAGTATCTCCGGAATGGAAAACCAAACACCACATGCACTCACTAATAACTGGGAGCTAACTGATGAGTACAAAGAGATGTAAATTAGGTCATAAGCAATCACGAAGCGGGAAAAGGGAGGAGAGGAGAGGGTGCATCCCATCTCACAGGTATAATGAACACTATTTGAGTATTGAGCACAGTAAAAGCCCTGACTTAAGTGTGATAAAATGTATACAGCAAACAAAAACATTTGTAACCCCTTGATATTCTGGAATAAAAAAAATAGATTTTTTTCATTAAAGAGGAAAATGTTGACTTTGTTGAAATACAGTAAATTCTCTATAACTAAACTATCTGCTACAACTACAGTTCCCAAAACCTACACTGTGGATCATTACTTGTCCATGGCCTATGAGGAACCAAGCTGCACAGCATCACCACCTAAACTCTGCTCTCTATTCTATGCCCTTCCCACCCTACTCTTTGAAAAACTGTCTTCCATGAAACTAGTTCCTGGTGCCAAAAAGCTTCCAGTCCAAAGCCTGTTAGAACCGGGGCTGCACAGCAGGAGGTGAGGGGAGGAGAATGAAGCTTCATCTGTATTTACAGCCACTCCCCACAGTTTACATCACCACCTGAGGTCTGCCTCCTGTCCCATCCCCACCATGCCTGCCATCCCCATGCCCATACTCTCCCACCGTCCATCTCCTCAGCCCCTCAAACCCATGGAAAAATTGTCTTTCAGGAACCTGCTCCCTGGTGCCAAAAAGGTTGGAGACTGCTGTGCTTACAATGTGAGTGAAAAGCACCTGAGTTTAGAATTGCTGTTCACCAAGTCCCTCTAACTACTGGAATGAAGCTTAATAGTATAGGTTAAATGCTCTGTTTCAATTTATTGTAAGAAACTGTAAAGAGTTAACTTATCACATCTTCATACTTTAATTTCTAACAGATTAATAAAAAGCATCACCATACTAAAATCCACCAGATATGGCATAATAGCACGTCAGTTATTAAATAAAATGAATGTGTAGTGATGAGTCACGTGAAGATTAAAAGCATCAATTTCTTTTAGAAAGACAGCAGTGGAGGGAAGAACTCTCCAATTATATACCTTTAAATGATCTTAAAAAACAAGCACTTTTTAAAGCCAAAAACACCTGTTAGCCAATAACTGTGTCTTTCAGCTTACAGTACACTTTCATTAATTATAGCTACTAATACATTCTTTGAAAAAAATGTGAAATTAGTTGATCAGATGCTTGTTTAGAGTAAGACTCATTCCTGCACTTCTACAAATCCAGATTCTATTTCTTTGAGTCTACTAGTGCCTAGAGTCATCGGAAATAAGAGACACGAAGTCACTAATAGCATTTTCAAAGAACTTAACTATTGGCTCGGTGCCTGTGGCTCAACGGGCTAGGGCGCCAGCCACGTATACCTGAGCTGGCAGGTTCGAATCCAGCCCAGACCCGCCAAACAACAATGACGGCTGCAACCAAAAAATGGCCGGGCGTTGTGGCGGGCGCCTGTGGTCCCAGCTACTTGGGAGGCACAGGCAAGAGACTCGCTTGAGCCCAGGAATTGGAGGTTGCTGTGAGTGTGATGCCACAGCACTCTATCCAGGGTGACAGCTTGAGGCTCTGTCTCAAAAAAAAAAAAAAAAAAAAAAGAACTTAACTATTACCTTTATATAAATAATGACCACCTAACTTATAATAAACTTAATTACCCAATTCCATGCGGAAAAATATAAAGTACCTACTAGGTTTATAGGCAGTAGGTTCTTGAGACAATAATTAGTTTTCTAATGTAATAAGTAAATTCTAAATCTGCTGTAGGAATGAATACACTGCAAAAGTAGATATGATGGAGACTTTGGCTTTCAAAGTTATAGAGTAAAATATTTTCTTTTTATTCTTCCTGCCAAGTACAACTAAACAACCTGGACATTATACATAAAGCAAACGTAAAACTCGGAAAGATGGGGACTAGAGACTTGGCATCTAAGAAACAACACAGTAGTGAATCCCCGGGCTCTCTTCTGGCCTCACATATCCCAGCCTAGGAGCTAAAAAGGCCAGGAACCAGGAAACGCAATTAGCACAGACAAAAAGCTCCAACAAACCCTTCTCTCTCTAGGCAAAGGACCAGGAAAGGGACAGCCTTGCAAGACAGAATGCTTTTAGACAACAATTGTTCTACTGTAGCCAAATATCACAGAAAACCCCCACTCAAGCCAGGCTATGTATGGATTCAACCCACCATCCCTCAACAGTGGCAGTGGAGACCATGTGGGGAGCCTGGACTCCTTCTTCTCTAATCTAAGCAGGCATCAGTGGGAAGCTCTGCTTCTGACACCACCTGGCAGGGATGAGGTGGCACCCTCACTTCCCCTGACACAGCAGTGTCAAGAGAAGCCAGCTCAAACAGAAGATTCAAATAAGACTCAGTCTCACAACAATAACAAAAGTGTCCAAGTTTCAACAGAAGATCATTCAAAATACCAAAAAAAGGGCAGCGTCTATGGTTCAAAGGAGTAGGGCACCGGCCCCATATACTGGAGGTGGCAGGTTCAAACCCGGCCCCAGACAAAAACTGCCAATTAAAAAAAAAAAAAACAACTTACTCAAAATACCAAAAATGGGAGACAGAGGCCAGGAGGGAGGTAGGTTTAAGCATAAAAGGGCAACATGAGGGATTCTTATGGTGGTGGAAATATTCTGTATTTGACTCTCATCAATGCCAATAGCCGGTTATGATACTATAGTATAATTTGGCACGATGTTATTGGAAAAAATTGAGTAAAAGGTACATCTGACCTCTCAGTACTATTTCTTATAAATATGAAACCACAATGATTTCAAAATAAAACATTAAACTAAACAATTTAAATGTGGAGTCTCTCCTAAATCATCCATGCACTGACACCTATTGATCTCTGGAGACAGCTAAGTCCTCTCCTCACTTAACAGGAGTAGGTTCTTGGAAACTCGTATGAAAAAGCAAGGCGGGTTTTTCTCCTCATCAATATTATAACAAAACAATCTGATTCAAGGATCTGCTGTATTCCTTTTTACTTAAACTTGCAGTTTCTAAGAACCTATCAATTTCCAGTGAACACTTAACTGTGTTTGTAACTTGGAACAGGAGAGAACAATATAAACCTACTTATCATGTCTAAGTGTACACTAAGTACATCACCGAACTGGGGGATCAGATTCTTAAGACTCATCTTATTATACAGCATCCCAAAAGGACACTGTGACTTTTTTATCACTCCCAGCTTCCTTGGAATTACATCTAACATTGAAATACCATCATACCTACACTAATTTTAATTGTATTTCTGACAGGGACACCTATGAACGTTTGTTCCCACCAACCCTTTTAAAAGTACCTTTTCCCAGACACTTTTTACATTGCTCTTGTATCCTGCAACCTGTAGTCATTTAATAGTTCTAATAGAATTGGGGGGGGGGGGAAATTCCTTAGTATTTCCTACAGACAGATTCATGTCATCTGTAAATAAAGTTGGGTTTATATCTTCCTTTTTAGTTTGGATGCCTTTTATTTAGTGTTCTTGACTGATGACACAGGCCAGAACCTCTGGTATTACAATATAAATAGCAAGAGTGGACAATCCTTCCTCGTTCCCAAACCTGGAAAGAAAGCATTCGGTCTTTCACTGTTAAGCATGATATTCCTTGACAGGTTTTAGGAGGATGTCCTGTACATTCCTGAATAAGGAAGCTCCCTTCGATTCCAAATTTGTTAAGAGTTTTTGTTATGATTACTGGGTTTTGTCGAACTTTTTTTTCTGAATCTGCTGGGATGATCTCATGGCTGTATTCTTTATTCTATTAATATAGTGTTTTACACTAATCGATTTTTAGATTTTATAGCAATCCTGCTATCCTGGAATAAATCCCACTTGGTCGCAATGTATAATCTTTATTTTTTTTAAAATGTTTTTTGATTCATTTTGTTAATATTTTGTTGGAGATTTTTAGTCTATTTTCAAGAAACATGTGATCTACAGTTTTCCCATCTTGTGAAATCTTTGGCTTTGGTATCAGGATATCAGCATCACAGAATAAATAAGGAAATTCTCTTTTATTTTTCAGAAGAATTGTAGAGTATTGATATTAATTCTTTGAAATGCTTGGTGCAAATTCACCAGTTAAGTTGCTTGTGCCTGAGTTTTCCTTTGTGGCAAGATGTTAAATTATTAATACAATTTTTTTAACTTCTTTAAAGTCTATTTAGATTTTCTGTTCATTTTTTAGTCAATTTTGGTGTCACTTTGAAAAACCACTTACATTTCTACCATCTCTTTTTTTTTTTTTTGAGACAGAGCCTCAAGTTGTTACCCTGGATAGAGTGTAGTGGCATCACAGCTCACAGCAACCTCTTCATGGGCTCAAGCGAGTCTTCTGCCTCCACCTCCCAACTAGCTGGGACTACAGGCGCCCGCCACAACACCCGGCCATTTTTTGGTTGCAGCTGTCATTGTTGTTTGGCGGACCCAGACTGGATTTGAACCCACCAGCTCAGGAGTACGTGGCTGGCACCTTAGCCCGTTGAGCCATAGGCGCCAAGCCTCTACTATCTTTTGAAAATAAATTTACCAGTTGAGGTGTTCTACAAGTATTCTCTCAAATGTAGTATATTTGCTAATCAATGACCTGGCAAACAAAACTTCTAATATGTTCCTTCTAGACTTAATAAAAATTTTTAAGAGCTAATATTTTAGTTATTTTTAATAAAGAAAGTAATAGAGTTCCCTCATACACCACTGAGTTTTTCTGAATTTTATAGAATTAAAATGTTAATGGACTAAATTGTGCCTGCCCCTCCCCCCAATTCATCTGTGAATTCCTAACCCATCTGTGATTATATTTGGAGACAGGGCCAGGTTAAATGAGGTTATAAGGGCAGTGCTCTAGTCCAACATGACCAAGGCACTATCATGAAAAAGAGAGAGATATTAGGAACGTATGCACACAGAGGAAAGGCCACGTGAGGACATGGCAAGAAGGTGGCCATCTGCAAGCTGAGAGAGAAACCTCAGGGAAAACAAACCCTGTTAACACCATGATGTGGACTTCAGCTTCCACTGTGAGAAACTGAGAAATACACTTCTGTTGTGTAAGCCATCAATCGGTCTGTTATATTTTATTATGGTAATCCTAGTAGAATAATATATGTAGTATGTATTAAGCACAATGATTAAGACTATCTGCATACCACAGAAACACATAAATACAGAATTTTGTATAAGAGGATGGTAAACATATAGTAAAAAGTTTTTCAATACGCTTACCAATTTGATGGGACTTTGGGGGTAATACATAAAATTTAGGCCACATAGAACTCTGTAGAATTACTCCTGTTTTTTCCTGATCTTAACACGCAATGAGGTGACTTAGTATTTTGGGAGTTTAGTTTATTCTCTTGTGACCATATTTAAGGTAACAATATACCAATGACTATTGAGTATATGTATACTGGAGTAAAAGATAAAAATTACTCATCAGTTTCAAACTATACATTGTAATTTGCCAGACTCAGAAGCTGCTATGTCTTAGGAGATGAGGATGCCCTGCATGTGTTAGTTTTTAAAAGTCTTGGGGATTTGGCTCGGCGCCTGTAGCTCAGCGGGCTAAGGCGCCAGCCACGTACACCTGAGCTGGTGGGTTCGAATCCAGCCCGGACCTGCCAAACAACAATGATGGCTGCAACCAAAAAAATGGCCAGGCGTTGTGGCGGGCGCCTGTAGTCCCAGCTACTTGG